>MU226768.1:622035-648226 GCA_018584345.1 Thuja plicata
CATTTCTGTCATCTTTTCTTTTAGGACATCTTGCAGCAAAGTGTCCAATCTCTTTACAATTAAAACATACAAGTGGTAACTTGCCTTTGTATTTACCTTTGTCTCTTAGCATTCTTCTTGCCATGAGATCTTCAATTTCATCTAGATCTTCTTCTTCACTTTCTCTTTCACTATCTCTTCTAGATGAGTGTCTCTGACTAGATTTTCTTATTCTCATAGAAGACTTGAATGCAGACTCTAAGCTTGGTAAGACACTATTATCAAAATTGTTCATCTCAAATGAAATCAGTCTACCAATTAGGCTATCAAGAATGACTGTATTATTTGCTACTACTCTCATTTCTTGAATAGCATAGACTCTAATAGCATATATAGGCAATAGGGTTCTTCAGATTTTACTTACCACTGTCTCCTCTTCAAGTGTACCTCCAACACCTCGTATAGCATTGACTATTTCTTTTATTCTTGTGTTGTACTATGTGATGTTTTCACCTTCTTTCATTGTAAGATCATCAAACTTTCCTCTAAGGCTTTCTTCCTTGGCTCTCAGAACATTTGCATCACCTCCATGTACAAGTTTCAACTTGTCCCACATTGTCTTTGCATTTTTGCAATCTTTGACATCCTCAAATTCAACATCGAAGAGTGAGGCTGAAAGCTCTATAACCATGTAGTTATGTTCATGCTTTAATCTCAATTGATCTACTGTGAATGGTCCTGTAGGCAACACATATTCAGTATCTAAGTATTGAGTAATATCATTGCCAATTCTTGATAAGTGAAGCTTCATTCTGCATTGCCATGAATCAAAGTTGTCTTTATTTAACTTGGGCACATCTCGTTTGTTCATCTTGTGATCTTTACTTAGGTCTTGAAACCTTCCTTCTAAGCACACAAGCTCTGATACCGATTGTTAGTAATAACTGAGAGGGGGGGTGAATCAGTGGGCTCAAAAATTTATCCAGTTTAAATTTTAATCCACCAATCAATACTTCTCAAATAATTAAGTCCCTACAAGATGTATGCCTTTGAAAAATTTGAAACAAATAACTGTCTGTCGGTTTACCTTGTCTGTCCTTATTCTCCTTGATAACCAATAAGCAGTAAATAGTATTTACCAATACTCAGTAAATATGCAGAGTATACCAGTCAATCCATAAATGCGTATGTAGAATGTAAAATAATAAAATAATGAACCATACACATATAACACAAGGATTTTAATGTGGAAACCCTATTAAGGGAAAAACCACTAGGACCGGTACCCCAAATTTTCACTCTTCTAAAGTGAGCCCTGTTAGGAGACAACCCTGTTAAAGGTTACAAACACAATGTTAAGTGCGACCTTGTAAGAGGATTTTTATACATAGGTTGTCACTTAGTATCTAGCATCTACGCTACCATCCTTGAAACAGTCTCATGACTGTCAATAGGCTTTATGAAAATCTTACTACCATCCTTGAATCAGCCTCCTTCTTAGACTATCAATAGGATTTAGGTAAGATTAGTGCTACTATCTGTTGACGGGGTTTTCATGACCGAGTCCGCCAACAGTCATGAGTTGTCACCGGGTTCCGGGGATACCGGCCAACTCTGCCTGCAAAGTTTGTCCGGGGAAATTTTGTTCCCCGGGCCTTCAAGCACCTGGGTGTCGGGTCACGACGATGCGGGGCTCGGTTGGGAGAGGTGACTATTTTCAAGGCGGATAGCTAGTTTCTTCAACTCAATACCTCCATAGATTCAATACAGTAAGGTTTCCCCTAGCATTCTACACTTAGCAAATAAAATGAAAAAGATCCTACAGGGTTAGAAATATTTCATCTAACTACAGTCGTGCTCAAACGTCCAAAACATCAATAATAATCTGATAGACTACACTAAATACCAAAGAAATACATAACCATCAGCTAGCATTTTATCCGTAGCGAGAGTAAAGAGGTCGTTAATCTAATTTAACATATAAGACTAGAAGACATAAAGAACATCAAAACATGAAATACCATTAACTCAGAAGTAGGAATGACAACAACATCATTGCCAAGAATTCTTTCTTCCTTATTAATGTTCCTTCCAGCAAGCACTGGTGCGTGATACAATGGTGGCTCCAGGGGAGCATTTGACTATATAAAACTAGAACAATGGAGCATTGAGCTCTACAACCAAAATGAAGAATCACTTGCTATTGCTATGGACAACAAAATCATCAATTTTGCCGACACTTGGAAATGGGCCGATTTGGCTATTTATACAAATCCCTTCTAACCCTAACCCTATTTTACATCATATTTCAATAAAATACAATATCTGGGGGCCGGTACTACTTGCGCCACCCTACATAAGACCTAGAGACAGAATAGGTCTGTCATGTCAGATGAATAAGACAAGGATATACAGCAGAAGAATTAGCCTCGAGAAGAGAGCTGGGAAAGAGAAAGAAGAAAGTAGGTCCCTCGGGGACCGAGGCTACATGCCTCATAAATGGGAAACACGACGCTCTGTCTCCAATGTGCCAGGTGTACCTCTGAGCAGCGCCTCGAGAAGACCGTCCTGTCAGAAAACCAACTGCTGAGTCGACGTCCCCTTGATGTAGCCAACTACCTTCTGACAGCCTTTATTAACCGCTTTGGAAAGTTACCGGTCGACCTCGGGGACCGGGACACGGATCACATTAAAGAATATAAAATTATGGATCTGGAACTTCGGGATCCGGGAACTTACGTCCCAAAGAATAAAGAATTCCCAACGATTGAGTTCTCCTCGGCCTCAGAAGAAAGCTCAAGGTTGCTTATTATCATTGAAGGCCTAGAGGAGGCGGGAAATGCCATCCTCATCTATCTCTTTTAAGCTAGCCCTTTGGTATTTGGCAACTTCAACTTGTTCCCCCAGGTCTGAAACATTTTCTTTAAATTCATCTGTCATTCTCGCCGCGTCATGACCACTAAGTATCATG
Source organism: Thuja plicata (assembly GCA_018584345.1). Taxonomy (NCBI): domain Eukaryota; kingdom Viridiplantae; phylum Streptophyta; class Pinopsida; order Cupressales; family Cupressaceae; genus Thuja; species Thuja plicata. The sequence continues at coordinate 624,986 of MU226768.1, forward strand.
CGGGTTAACTTCGCCATCTAGGCCCCATCTATCCCTTCCGGAGATTGATACCAGGATTTCATTATTTCATCAAAACGCCCCAAAACTAAATCTTTAGGGGTACATGTATCTGTGTTAAGGGGGTCAGCCCCGGAAGTCTTTATCACAAAAGACTTGTATAAATTGGAAGAATATTTTACAGTATTTACTTTATCTTGCAAGGACCCTACCAGTTGCTTGATTAACTCCAATGTGAGGTCAAGTCTGGAGTGCTGGGTTCTCACAAAATCGAATGATTCATCACCCAGAATTCCAGATTCAGAAATCATATCCTCTCCTAGGGTAAGGATTTCTTCAAGCTCTACCTTCCACATGGTAATTCTTAGCGTCACCCTCCCACAGTTCAATAAGAGTTTCTGCCCGGTGAATAACCTGCCGGGCCATGAATAGATCTGGGAGGGTGGACACCAGGAAACGTCGAGTTTTTCCTATCTGCAGGGCGACCCACTCGTCCACTGCCTGAGCTTTCTTCTTCATCACTTGCAGGGAGTCTATGTCACTCTGCGGTATATCTTTTGAGGTGGAGGCCTCTAGAGGAGCGGCATTGATGGGTCAGGCTAGCTCAGTAAGCAACCCCATAAGGTTTGCATTCTTTTCTTTCTCTACTTTGAGCCTCTGGGCCTCCTTTTCATAACGGGCTTCTACTGCCCTTGCTGCCTCCTTCAGCAAATCTACCTCACCTTGCTTTCCCCATTTCCCTAGTGATACCTCCGCAACATTATAGTCTCCGAGGCCCACAGTTGCTTCATCGGCGTCTGGGGGAGGTGTTGCCACAACGACAACTGTTTCTCCGCCCGGCCCAGTTCGGAGGGTATGAACTATCTGGGCTTTCTTGGCCTTCAGCGGGGCCTGAACTTGGGCCATCATTTTGGCCAGGGAGAGAGGAATCACAGGAGCGGACTGATCTTTTCTTTTCCTACTTTCTACCAGCCACTGAGGTGGGAGAGGTGGCCTTCCTGCCAGAATTTGTTCCCCTGATTCTTCTCCAGTGTCCTGTGGCTGTTGCTCTTCAGTGGCGTGAACCTCATCCGTTCCTCTCCCTGCATCAACTCCTTCTGCAGCAATATTCTCTTCAACCTCCATCTCCTCAGCCTTGTCCTGTATATATCTATCACTGGGTCTGGACTCTGGTAGGCTTCCTCGAGGATTTCTTCTTCTTGTTGTTCCTCTTCTGTCGGGGCCTCTTCCTCTGTTGGCACCTCTTTCGGTAGTAGGGGAGGTGTTGGGCTGAGATTTAGAGTTTGGGCCGCTGTGATCACCTGCCCAAAGGTTGTTCCCAGGAGTGGCCTTTGGAACGTGGCGGCTGGGGTTATGGTTATTCCAGAAGGTCTGGTTCCCCTAGCGGATGCCATTTGTTCACCTTGTTTTTATTGGTCCACTCCCAGACCTTGCATCGCTTGAGCCCCAGAGGCAGTCTCCGGTTCTGGCTCTTTCTCTTCCACCTGCTGCTCTTGTCCCTGTGCGGGTTCCTGTTCAACAACCTCTTGCCCTGCAGCCTCTTGTTTAGCCCCCGGAACTTCTGCCTCTATTTGTGTATTGTCCCCCTGCAAATTCCTGAACTTGTCAGTTGTGAATACATCAAATTCTTCCTGTGGAGGGGGACTGGCTGAGGCCTCTGCAGGCTCTGTTTCTTTCTCCGGCTCCAGGGAACTAGAAGAAAGGATCTCTACTTGCTGGGGTCGGGATGCCTCTGGCTCCGGCTTTGCCTTGGGCTTTTTGCTGAGATTTTTCTTTCTCCTGGTAACTAGAGGCAGACCTGCATCTCTTATTGCCACCGCTTTCAGGGTATCCACCCCCATCGCCTTTACCATTAAGGCTGCTAATGATGGGGAGGAGGGGGGACGAAGTGGTACGGTCATGAGTGGTGGAGTGGCCAGCCGTGTTATTAATTTCTCCCTCATTTTATGGGAGGCTACCACCGATTGTTTTATTTTTTCTGTGATGGGGACTTCTTGCGCAGAAGGGGTCGTGTCTATTTTTTTTCCCTTATCTTCTCCTTGCAAAGAAGTCCCAGCCCCCGGGGTCAATTTTGGTACCGGTTGTGGGGTTAACTTCGGCGCCGGCTATGCTGCTCGGCGGGTACTCCCAGGGCACACCTTCTTAAAATAGGCGTGGCTTCTCTTGACCACCTCTCAAGTGAAGTCTTCGATAGTGGGCCCTTCCTGGGTGTCCCAGTTCACCGGTGGAAGAGCCTTTTTATCGATCCCCTTTTCCTTGTACTAGGGATCAGCAGTGGGGGCAGCTTCTGAGAAGTCCGCTGGGAATTTTTGGAGTCTCAGTTTCTGCATCATTCTGGCTGTCATTCTGACATAGAGCTTGCTTCGCACCTCCACATCATCTTGGAAATCTGCCCAGAAGTCCTTCATGTGTATATGATGGGGCTCGGAAGCCCGGGGCAGTGTCGTTGCAATCCTGCCATACAGATCAAAGTTTTTATGCGCCAGATAAAATTCCTGTAGGTTGTAACTTTTTAGCTCATTTTCTGCCTCCTTTGCGGTGGCTAGACTGCATGTATAATTCCCACATGTGATCAAGAATGGGATGTTGGGTATCTTCTTGAGGGGAAAGAAGGCATGCACCTCCATCATTTGCCTGCAGTACTCCAACAGCACGATCTTGTCCCCGTAGTGCTTGGGCAACAAGTAGGGTTTTCAAGAGAAGCCGGTGACCCTAATGTATGTGTGTTGTTGGAATTGAATATAGTAGTGTCCATAACTACTGACCAACTTCATTTCCTCAGTAGACAGGTGGCATCCGATGTCCCGGGTGGGTGTAAGCAGATGGTAGTAAATGAATGCGTCGTTTACCCGGCAAAAACTGGGGAAGCTGGCCTCCCATTGAACCTGTGGGAAATGGTCCCACAGTGCTTTTTGTCTCAGGCCAATCCCGAGCATGCCGTCAGTAAGTAGGCCGTGGGAATGGGGCCTTTGTTGCGCTAGGGCACAAAAAACGTAGGAAGTCATATAGAACTTATTCTTCCTGTTCAATTGCTGGAACTGGGAGTCGACATGATTTGAGATTATTGTGGCCCAGTCAAAGTATTCCCCCTTGGTGGATATGCTGAGGAGGAAATAGTACATCCATTTGGCAAACTCTTGGGCGGAGGGCTGCCCAAAGACCCAGGCTAATGCTATCATCCCCATCTGAATGCTCTCCTTGAATTCAGAGTGGGGAATCTCTATCTTCATTATCTTTGGGTCCCTCTTTGGGGCCTTAAGCCAGTGGGTATTCATGTATACCTGGGCAGCATCCTCCAGTTGTGTAAACTGGGTCAAGGCATCAGTCCTTGTAACCACCGTGGCCCTATCAAATTGTGGGATTCCTAGGCTTGCCCGGAATGGGACTGGGTCGAGGGACACAAGTGGAGTAGGGTATCCTGTGGGCTCTGCAGCCGTGAGCATAACGGCTCGGACATAAGAGTTGTAGTTGGCAGCCAGTGTTAAGATAAGCTCCGGAGACTACACAAAGCATGGGAAGCAGGCTGCCCGGAGGATTTCAGAGTTCCCGATGTTGATTGCTAATTGATCCCCAGCATGTCACTAGATGTGCATTACTTTCACCAAGGCCTGCATCTCTGGCCATGTTATGACATTGGTTTCGGTTATCATTTTAACCTTAGACTCAATCTTTGAGCCCACGATGACATTGTCCTGTACAAATTTCATAGTCAGGGGCAGCTTTTTCAGGGCCCTCTCCATCTTGGATTTTACTGCTACCCTGGTCTCTACTGCGCTAGGTAGTTCTGGACTTCCGGGTGGAGATGATGCGGATGCCTTAGACATGTCTGGAAAATGAACTCCAGGAACCTGCGAGACAAAGCGATCATCAAAACACATTAATCAAAATAAAAATATTCTGGGGTCCGAAAATCTTACCACCGTGATGCTCGCTTTTCCTGAAAAGTTAGTTTCATGTAAAGATAACCAAAAAGCAAACGCATCACAAACTTTAGGTTTTATTAAACATCTAGGTTCAGGGATTTTATCACTCTTGGTAAAGACACAGGATGGATGATGGTAGGAGACCCGAAGCCCGGAGAAATGACCGTTAGTGAGGACGTGTAAAAGGCCAGTCATCAAGCCCAGGTGGGCGCCAAGTGCGCAGGTATTAAATGGAAGTTATGGCGATGACGGCAGAGCCAACTGTCTGAACGCGTGAAAAGTGAAGGCCACTTGGCTGGAATTGATTGTGCACATGGGACATAAATGAGGTTCTAACAGACTTCATGGAGGAGAGAGAAAACCACCTATTTGAAATCGGCCGAGAGCCAAGTTTCAAATAGGTGGTTTTTTGCCCCAAAGCGAGTTCGTGGGCAGAAAACCAGAAACAAAGGTGACTCGACCAGCTTGTCAAGCCACTTGGAAGGATATACATGGAGTCGTAGGATATATACAAAGACTATATATACAGATATACATAAAATATTACAACGTGGAACGACGCCCGTGGGAAAACCAGACGAGACAGAGACATATATACAGCTATTTACCTTATTTTACAAATGAACCACCTCTGCAGAGAGGGTGGACAACCCTCTGGCAGAGCCGACCCACCAACGGGTGGCAAAACTAGAAACAGAGGACCAAACCAAGTAGAGAAATGACAAAACAAGACAAACAGAAACCAAACAAAATGGAAGAAAACCAGAGAGAAAAAAACGGAAGCACCAACCTGAGAACGCAGAAGATGGAGGAAAGGGAAGAGTTACCGCAGGAGCTCTGCAACAGCTCAAGTTGTCAAACGGTCAGAATCACCACCACGAAGCACTTGCGACTGCCTGAAATTGATTGGAAATATTAAGCGTTGATTATCATAAATTTTCTGCAAATGCTCTATTAATCACTTTGAAATCGCTCTAAGTGCTTAGACATTTTAATCGCGGTAAATGTGAAAGTGACCGATAATTCCTATTTATACCCGCGGTAAAAAAGGTAATCCTTCTCCTTCCAGCAATCTCCGGTCAAGAAAAACCTCCGGACTCTAGGCCCGGGGATTCCCCGCGATGATATCCTTAAGAACATCATGGCAAAGAATCCCAGAGTCCAGAATTTGGTTCGCAACGAAGGACAACCTTCGGGACTGGAGTCCCGGAGATGAAAACCGAACAAAAAAACACCACACCGGGGAAGAAAACCTCAGAGAAATAAAACAAAAAGGGAAAGAAAGACAAGGCAAAGCCGCAAGCAAAAACAAAAAGGGGGGACCCAACATTTTGCACATAAAATGTAGGGATGGAGATGCAGGGCATAACAAATGGCAACTACCTGGGACAAATGCCTTAGTGCATTTGAGAACCATAGAATCTCTGGTTAGAAAAACTGGAACAGGCCACTTCCCGAAGCATCTAACAGGAAAAGAGCAACATATCTAAGAGAATCCAACCACACGGGAATCAGTCCATAGTCTTGCATCAGTGGTGTCATGTGTGGTTTGGAAGGAAATCAAGCTGATGACCTCCGGGAGGAGTAGAGAAGAAGCACTAATTACATCAAACCAGTCGTCAATTTGCTCGCTTTCCCCAGAGACCAGAGTTTCATCCCGCTTTTCCTCTTTTGTTATTTTGTTTATTTCTGGGTGGAGAAGGTGGTACTTCTTTCACCATTAAGCTTAAGCTTAGCTAATTTTAATGGCGGTACTTCTTTCACCTATCCACCTATGCTTAGATGTTTGAAGACGGGATAAAACTCTGGACTTGGGAAGAATTTCTTTAGAGTTTCAGACATGGGTCATCCAATCAGTACAGCCGATCTACCCCCGGTGTGTCCGATTACTTGTTCCTTATATTATTTGTGTTCACTGATTGCCAGACTCCCGGAGACAACACCCAATGGAGATTGCTCAAAATGTGCCATAACCCGCAAAACAACCCCGAAGACCGGGCCAACTCCACCATGCTAAATACAGATTCTAGAGTCCACCATGTCGTAGACATTGCACCGGAAACCAGAGTTATACGAAGCATTCCAATTTTTGCACAAACTGAACAAAACACCAGGACCAAAAGAAAACCAAAAATGAAAACAAAAATGACAAAAGAGGACTATCCCGGAGGACAGCTGACAAGGCTATTTACAAGACGGTACCTCACAATGAGGCACCCGGAGGAGATATTTACAAGCAGAAGGGTTTACATATAGTACAACTTTGGACAATACTTACCCTACTCAAAGTAGTGTTTAAGAAACTATCTATTAACGGGCTATGCGACAGGTTCTCCAGTCAGAGTGTTAAGGCGGTAAGTATTTGCCCCGTAGATTTCTGAGATCAGGTATGGTCCGAGCCAGAGCCATTGGAACTTGGTATGCTTTCCTTTCTTCTCCCGGGCCTTGTCCCATAACAAGACCAGATTCAAAATATGAAAAGTATTGTATTGGGCTCTTCTATCAAACCATCATTTTACCACTGCTTGATGACGCGCGAAATGTTCAAGAGCTACGTCTCATTGTTCTTCCATCTGCACCAGATTTAAGAGCCAAAACTCCACGATGTTGTCCCTGTTGCTAAATTCCTGTATAAACTGTAAAACTGGGATCTATAAGTTGACTGGGAATATAGGGTTCTGACCATAAACCAGATGGAACGGGGATGTTCCCAGGGTACCCTTGACACGAATGCGATCCACCCAGAGGGCAAATTTTAACTTTTCATGCCAATCCTGGGGATTCTATTCGAGCAGGTTTTTGATCACTTCAAGTAGATTTTTGTTCATTGATTCAGCAACGCCGTTTCCCTAGGGATAATAGTTGCTGGAGAACTTCAGAGTGATCTTTCGATTGTAGGTCCATTCGAGTAACTGTGCTGAAGAAAATGCCAGACCATTGTCACATACTAGAGAAAAGGGCATTCCAAATCTTGTGACAATGTTTTCCTCCAGGAATTTGATAACTATGTTTGTCGTGTTGTTTTTGCAAGGTATAGCCTCAGACCACCGAGTGCAGTAATCAGTAGCGGTTAGAATGTATCGATGGTTGATAGATGAGTTGGGGTTGATTTCCCCGATGAAGTCAAATGCCCACTGGGCGAAGGGTCCAGCCTCGTAGACTGGTTGTAAAGGCATAGCTAGGTTACGCTCACGATGCACCGCGGTTTGGAAAGTATGGCATCTCCTAACATGAGCATAAATGTCCTTGAATATACAGGGCCAATAATATCCAGCCCGGAGGATCTGATGGGCGGTAGCATCGGCTGAGCCATGCCCCGTCCCAAACTATCTGTGGAATTCATCAATCACTCTCACAGCTTGGTCTCTATCGATGCACCGAAGGTACACTCCCTCATAGTTTTTGTGGTAGAGCGCTGAGTTTTTGATCATGAAGTGTGCGCTTTTCATTCGCAGGGTGCAACGTTTGTGGGGAGGTAATCCCTCCGAACATTTATTATTTAGTAACAAGTATACCAAATCAGTATACCATGGGTCTTGGGTGATAGACTCCACTGTGTAAGTATTGCATTCTATGCGAGAAGTTTCTTCCGCCATTGCTTGACTTAGTCCCTGGCCTCAGACTATCCTCATGGGCTACATTTCTAATTCATACTCTTGGAGGATGGCCATCCATTTCCCCCGTCTCTCGCCCAATTTGCTCTACATCAGCAAAGACTTGACGGCCTGGTATGGAATGATAGCATGTACCTTGCTCCAGAGAATATAATGCCAGAATTTTTTCACGGTGTGAACTAGAGCAAAGGCCTACTTTTCTAGCGATGAATATCAGACTTTGGCATTCTTGAAGGGGGAGCTCATGAAAGCTATTGGTCGCTCTTCCCCTTCAATCTTTTGGGTCAACACTGCCACAGCAGAATGTGTCGAAGTAAAAGAGTAAATGTAAAATGAAAGGGAATAGTCCGGACTAGCCACGATAGGTGCCTCCGTTATTGTCTTTTTGATCTGGGCGAATGCCCTCTTTGCTTCAGGACTCCACTCAACCTTGGTATCCTTCTTCATCATCTTGTTGAGTGGTTTGACTATTTCTGCGAATCCCGTGATGAACCGCCAGACGAAGTTGATCTTTTCGATGAAGGATCGCATCCCTTTCTTGCTGCCAGGCATTTGTAAATTTAGCAATGCTTCGACTCTATCAGGGTCTATGGATATACCCTTCTCAGAGACGATGTGCCCGAGCAACTTCCCCTCGGTGACCCTGAATATACACTTCTTGGGGTTGAGGGATATCCCATACTAGCGACATCTCTCGCAGATCTGAGGGAGATGGGCGGCATGGTCACACCTGTCCCAAGAAAAGATGGTCAAATCATCCATGTAGATGATTATGCACTGATTCAAAAGGCCCTCGAATGCAATGTCCATGGCCTTCTAAAATGTATCCCCTGCATTGATCAGACCAAAGGGCATCCTCCTGTACACAAACGTTCCCCACTTGGAGGTAAACATTGTTTTCTCTTCAAATGTCTTTGTACTTGACCATGACCTGGTTGTATCTTGAGTATCCATCCAGGAAGGACATCATCTGGGATCCATTCACTATCTGCAACACCTCATCCAACAAAGGGAGAGGGTGATTATCTTTCTTAGATGCCTTATTTAAGTTTCAGAAATCCATGCAAAGGAAGATTTTGTTTTTCTTCTTCCTCACAGGGACCAGGTTGGCAACCCACGTAGTGTGCCAGATTGGGAAGATTATCCAAGCTGACAGCAGTTTTTCTACCTCCTGACGAATCAGAGGCTCTATCAAGTGGTTGACTAGTCTTTGCTTCTGTCGAAAGGGCTTAGCATTAGGTTTTAGGGGAATAGTATGGGTCATGATGGATGTATCATACATCTTCAAGTCTTCATAACCCCAAGCAATTACATCGACGTATTCTCGGAGAACCGCGAGAATCTTCTCCTTTTCCTCAGGGGAGCAGGAGGTACCGATGTGAATGATATTTTCTTCACCGGGCTGGCCGATGTTAACCTTTTCAAAATTTCCTCCCTCAGAGGAGGATGACACCTTCTCATGGGCCCGAGGGTCTGAGTCGAAGATTCATTCCAGCATAACCATCCCCTTTGGGATGGTGTTAGTAGGTAAGTCCATGATCTCATCGTCCTCATCCCCCTGCCCAGTATTATCGTGGTCTCGTTCTTCCACTATCTGGTTCTCAAAGACATCAACATTCTCCATGAAGGCCAGGATGTGTTGATCGTCCTCAAAAACCTGAAAGTGGGTGACATTATCTGGGATGGACGGTGTGGGGACCATCTCAACTGAAAATCTCTAGAGTCGCGAGCCAGCCATTGGCTCAAGTGTGCTGGAAGAAACGGCAAGGGCATCCGGAACATAGTTCCGTTGTCGGGGAATGAGGTCAATGCCGAAGGCATCAAAATCCTCAATAAAGCTCCAAGCCCGGTTGCAATATGCGGCCAGCCTTTTATCGTGACATGTGTATTGACTCAGGGCTTGCTTAACAATCAACTCTGAATCACCCAGAGCCCGGAGGTGGGTGATACCTTTCCTTCACGCAAATAAGAGTCCAAGGACCAAAGCCTCATACTCTGTGACATTATTTGTATAGTTAAACTGTAGTCTGTAGGATGCGAGGAAGGACTTCCCTCATGGGTTGATTAATTCTACCCCAGCCCCACATCCTTGTTTAGATCGGGACCCATCAAACTTAAGGGTCCATAAGTCATTGTTCGTATTCTGGGGCTGAGGCAGAGTAGTCTTCTTTAGATTATTGCTAGGAGACTTAGGGATTCCTTCCTAGACTACCAGCGTGAAAGTAGAGTTTACCTCCAGAGATGTTTGGATTTGGGATTCCCGGGGAGGTGGCACCAAAGGAGCGCATCCCGTGGGAATACTAGGTCCTGGGGAATCAGTTACAAGAGGTTCATTTTGGAAGGTATCAATGTACTGGTTAGCGATCGAGAGACATGGCCCACACTCAAGTTTTGAATGTTTATGATAGTGTACTCAGCACCAAGTGCCAGACAGGAGTGTGGCGAGGGTTGTTGTGGTACCTTGAGAGTCAACCTCAACTCTCACCTTTTCTTCTAGGTCCTGGGCTCTTTGCAATACGATGGGATCCTCTCTAGGGATGAAATCAAATGTTAAGATTTCAAAGGGTCGGTACACCCCCAGAGAAGTCTCAGAAAAAAGGACCTCATTGACCCTCCCAAACTCGGTAAGGGCCTATTTCATCCGGTGTTCGCTTTCGACCCGGATCTTATCAGATTCTCCTTTCCATGGAATCCATAAGTGGGTGAAGTCGGTCAAAAAGTATCCATTCAGGGACTTAGACCAATTCTAGCTTAATAACATCCCGTAGGTCTCTAGGATGTCCACCACTTGGATGTCAATGATGTTGGCTATCCTGGGGTCCTGGATAAGTTGTATCCGGACGTTCTTCAATTCCCCCACCATTTTTACAGCCATCTTATCCAGTTGGATCACTGCACCATTAGATGGGGTAGGGTGGAATCTGAGCTTCTAACAAATGGACAGGGTCATGATGTTACCCGAAGCTCCGGAGTCTACTAAGCAGTTGTGTATATTTTTGCCATGGATATTCAGGCCTAGTAAGAAGGGAGGATCCTCATTGTTCCCCCGGAAGATGACCGCATTAGCATCTTCGAATGAGACAGTCTTGGGTGGGTGACTGACAACTTCCAGGTTCCCCAAGAGCTTTAGAAGAGACTTCTTCTACTCAGGACAATTTAGTAAAACCTCCATCAAGGTCATGGAGGTGGTGGTCTACTCTAACGCCTTCGTAATGTCGAATCTTCCTCCCTAGAACTAGTGATCTCCCTCGGAAAGGTCTTTTGCTTGGTTAGAGCTAGGACCTTTTGGAGGAGCGGGTCAGTCAGTCATATTATTCTGGGGAGGAGTGTCTTTGATAGGGGGTGTGGGTGTGTAAGCTGGTCCTTTACCAACCTGACTCTGAGTATCGTATGGAGTCCGCAGGTTGTTTAAGGCGTTGGCCTCGAAGGGTGGGATAGATTCGTCAAAGAATCCCTACAATTTAGATTCTTCTTCATCCTCCTTGGAAGTTTCAAAGAAGATGGTGTCACAGGTGAAGGCACTGTGGGTTGGCTCTTGGACAGGAGGCTCTAGAGGGGTGGTATCATGCGATTGCTGCCTATCCAGCTGGGAGATCATGATGACCTTCTCCAAAGTGGCACAATTCACCTCGTTGTGTGAACCTGTATCGTGCAATCTACACTAATTAGTCATGGGCTGGAAGTCTGTGACTGGTGTAAAATGTGATGGTCTAGCACCATTTTGGTTGGCATTTTGGTTCAGAGGTGGGCCTCCAGTGTTTGTGTTATTACTCTATTACTGTTGATTGGGACTAGACCCGTTGTTGAAGTTTCTTCCCCCGGTATTATTGTTTCGTTGGCCGGAGAAAATATTTCCCCTCTGGGAATTTGAATTCTGGGCCGCGTAGGACCCCACCTTCAATTGGCCCATGTCCATAGTTAAGGTGGACAACATCCGCCGGAGGGATTCAACCTCGGCGGTCAACTAAGTGTTGGTATCACAATGTAATGAATGTTGTTATTGTTGGCCTCCTAGGAAAGTAGCTGTATTAGCCGGAGTCAAGGACGGCAATCCTCCAGTCACAGATGACTGGAAGAAGGGCACTCTAGATGGTTGTATCTAAGGCTGTTCCGTCTGCTGTGGCTGATTCCAAGGGAAGACTTCCAAACCCGGCACTGTCTGGGTCTGCGTTGGGTAAAGGTATCATGCCTGTTGGTCTATCAGGGGTGGCGGAGGATTGATCGCCATCGCCGGGGCACCCATTGCTAGATTGGGGTTGTATCCCCCGGCATGTGCAGTTCCACCGGGGATCATGTTGAAGGGCATGCTTTGCCCAATCCCGCCTTAGGATTTGTTGAGACCATGGGACAGCTCTAGTGCTAGGTTGTAGACTTTTGCCAAGGTGACCCGGTCGCCCGCGGTGGTTGTTGTCCAAAGGAGAGTGGCAACGAAAGGATCCATCACGTTAAGATAGGTCTGTATGGTTACTTCTGGGGATGGAATGAAGGGGCCTGTGCACCACTTCAAGGCGCGCTGGAACCTAAGGTTGAATGTTGCAAGAGGTTCATTGGGTTCCTTCCTAATGGAGATGAACTGGCTATGGGACCAGCCTGGGTCCACATGCATGCGAAAGGAAGCCAGGAAGGTGTCCTCCATGTCCTGCCAACTATTTATGGAGTTGGCAGGAAGGTTAAGGTACCAGTTAAAATCACCTTGCCCTAAAGACAAGGAAAACATTCGAGTCACAACATCCTCATGTTGGATCCGGTGTCGATTCATAGCATCTTTGTATGCCTGTAGGTGTTCTTCCATGGTCTGTGAGCCTAAGTGCTCATATCGTGGGCAAATCTTCTCTGGGTGAGAGGGTAAGTCGTTGATTTCACCCAGAAAAGTTTCCATTGGGGACCCGGTGTTTCCAAAATACGTAGCCATTGGGGGAACTATATGTTGGGTAGTTTGGGCACTGGTAGTATTATCTGAGAAGTTTGGGTATTCGGAGGTATGGTAGATCCCCAGACAATAGTGGCTGGTATGATTTTCGAGGTCTACTTCCTTCGAGTAGGAGGCTCAAGTTTGACAAACCTTCCGGGGTTCAGGGAAGATCTAAGGACTCTTTCAAATTTTGCTGGGGAAAAAGACCCAATCCCGCTGAAGGCTTGCCTTTTAAAAATATAACTCAGGGAACCCTCGGGAGGTGTAAAATCAGAATCTTGGGAGGGGAATGAGTTCATGCCCTCCTTCTAGCGCCAGTTTCTATTGACGGGGTTTTAATGATCGGGTCCGCCAACAGTCATGAGTTGTCACCGGGTTCCGGGGATACCGGCCAACTCCGCCTGCAAAGGTTATCCGGGGAAATTATGTTCCCCAGGCCTTCAAGCACCTGAGTGTCGGGTCACGACAGCGCGGGGCTCGGTTGGGAGAGGTGACTATTTTGAAGGGGGATAGTTGGTTTCTTCAACTCAATACCTCCAGAGATTCAATACAGTAAGGTTTCCCCTAGCATTCTACACTTAGCAAATAAGACGAAAAAGATCCTGCAGGGTTAGAAATATTTCATCTAACTACAGTCGTGCTCAAACATCTAGAACATCAATAATACTCTGATAGACTACACTAAATACTGAAGAAATACATAACCATCAGCTAGCATTTTATCCGTAGCAGGAGTAAAGAGGTCGTTAATCTACTTTAACATATCAGAGTAGAAGACATAAAGAACATGAAATACCATTAACTCAGAAGCAGGAATGCCAATAACATCATTGCCAAGAGTTCTTCCTTCCTTATTAATGTTCCTTCCAGCAAGCACTGGTGCGTGATACAATGGTGGCTCCAGGGGAGCATTTGACTATATAAAACCAGAACAATGGAGCATTGAGCTCTGCAACCAAAATGAGGAATCACTTTCTATTTCTATGAACAATAAAATCATCAATTTCGCCGACACTTGGAAATGGGCAGATTTGGCTATTTATACAAATCCCTTCTAACCCTAACCCTATTTTACATCATATTTCAATAAAATACAATATCCGGGGGCCGGTACTACCTGCGCCACCCTACAAAAGACCTGGAGACAGATAGGTCTGTCATGTCAGAAGAATAAGACAAGGATATACAGTGAAAGAATCAGCCTCAACAAGAGAGCCGGGAAAGAGAAAGAAGAAAGTAGGTCCCCCGGGGACCGAGGCTACATGCCTCATAAATGAGAAATGCGACACTTTGTCTCCAATGTGCCAGGTGTACCTCTGAGCGGTGCCTCGAGAAGACTGTCCTGTCAGAAAACAAACTGTTGAGTCGACGTCCCCTCGATGTAGCCAACTACCTTCTGACAGCCTTTATTAACCGCTTCTGAAAGTGACTAGTCGGCCTTGGGGACCGGGACACGGATCACTTTAAAGAATACAAAATTTTGGATACAGGACTTTGGGATCCAGGAACTTACGTCCACAAAGAATAAAGAATGCCCAACGATTGAGTTCTCCCCGACCCTCGAAGAAAGCTCAAGGTTGCTTATTATCATTGAAGGCCTGGACAAGGCAGGAAATGTCATCCTCATCTATCTCTTTTAAGCTAACCCTTTGGTATTTGGAAAATTCAACTTGTTCCCCCAGGTCCAGAATATTTTCTTTAAATTCATCTTCCATTCTCGCCACGTCGTGACCACTAAGTATCATGCGCGTAAACTTTTCCATCTGGGCCCCATCTATCCCTTCCGGAGATTGATACCGGGATTTCATTATTTCATCAAAACTCCCCAAAACTGAATCTTTGGGGGTACATGTATCTGTGCTAAGGGGGTCAGCCCTGGAAGTCTTTATCACAAAAGGCTTGTATAAATTGGAAGAATATTTTACAATATTTACTTTATCTTGCAAGGACCCTACTAGTTGCTTGATTACCTCCAATGTGAGGTCAAGTCTAGAGTGCTGGGTTCTCACAAAATTGAATGATTCATCACCCAGAATTTTGGATTCAAAAATCATATCCTCTCCTAGGGTAAAGAGTTCTTCGAGCTCTACCTTCCACGCGTGGTAATTCTCGGCGTCACCCTCCCACAGTTCAATAAGATTTTTTGCCTGGTGAATAACCCGTTGGGCCATGAATAGATCTGGGAGGGTGGACACCAGGAAACGTTGGGTGTTTCCTATCTGCAAGGTGACCCACTCGTCCACTGCCTGAGATTTTTTCTTCATCACTCACAGGGAGTCTATGTCACTCTGCGGTATATCTTCTGAGGTGGAGGCCTCCGGAGGAGCGGCATTGATGGTTCAGGCCAGCTCAGTAAGCAACCCCATAAGGTTCACATTCTTTTCTTTCTCTGCTTTGAGCCTCTGGGCTTCCTTTTCATAACGGGATTCTACTGCCCTTGCTGCCTCCTTCAGCAAATCTACCTCACCTTGCTTTCCCTGTTTCCCTAGTGATACCTCCGCAACATTATAGTCTCCGGGGCCCGTGGTTGCTTCATCGGTGTTTGGAGGAGGTGTTGCCACAATGGCAACTATTTCTCTGCTCGGCCCAGTTCAAATGGTATGAACTATCCAAGATTTCTTGGCCTTCAGCGGGGCCTGAACTTGGGCCATCATTTCGGCCAGGGAGAGAGGAATCACAGGAGCGGACTGAGCTTTTCTTTTCCTACTTTCTACCAGCCACTGAGGTGGGAGAGGTGGCCTTCCTGTTCCCCTGATTCTTCTCCAGTGTCCTGTGGCTGTTTCTCTTCAACCTCCATCTCCTCAGCCTTGTCTTGTATATCTATCACTGGGTCTGGACTCTGGTAGGCTTCCTCGGGGATTTATTCTTTGAGCTTCTCTTCTTCTTATTGTTCTTCTTCTGCTGGGGCCTCTTCCTCTGTTGGCACCTCTTTCGGCAGTAGGGGAGGTGTTGGGCCGAGATTTAGAGTTTGGGCCGCTGTGATCACCTGCCCAAAGGTTGTTCCTAGGAGTGGCCTTTGGAACGTGGTGGCTGGGGTTACGGTTATTCCATAAGGTCTGGTTCCCCTAGCGGATGCCATTTGTTCACCTTGTTTTTGTTGGTCCACTCCCAGACCTTGCATCGCTTGAGCCCCGGAGGCAATCTCTAGTTCTGGCTCTTTCTCTTCCACCTGTTGCTCTTATCCCTATGCGGGTTCCTGTTCAACAGCCTCTTGCCCTGCAGCCTCTTGTTCCGCCCCCGAGACTTCTGCCTCTATTTGTGTATTGTCCCCCTGCAAATTCCTGAACTTGTCAGTTGCGAATACATCAAATTCTTCCTATGGAGGGGGACTGGCTGGGGCCTCTGTAGGCTCTAATTCTTTCTCCGGCTCTGGGGAACTGGAAGAAAGAATCTCTACTTGCTGGGGTCGGGATGCCTCTGGCTCCAGCTCTGCCTTGGGATTTCTGCTAAGCTTTTTCTTTCTCTAGGTAACCAGAGGCGGACCCGCATCTTTTATTTCTGCCACTTCCAGGGGATCCTTCCCCGTTGCCTTTACCATTAAGGCTGCTAATGATGGGGAGGAGGGGGGACAAAGTGGTCTGGTCATGAGTGGTGGAGTGGCCAGCTGTGTTATTAATTGCTCCCTCATTTTCTGGGAGGCTGCCACCGATTGTTTTATTTGTTCTGTAATGGGGACTTCTTGCGCATAAGGGGTTGTGTCTATTCTTTTTCCCTTATCTGCTCCCTACGAAGAAGTCCCGGCCTCCGGGGTCAATTTTGGTACCAGTTGTGGGGTTAACTTCGGCGCCAGCTGGGCTGCTCGGCGGGTACTCCCAGGGCACACCTTCTTAAAATAGGCGTGGCTTCTCTCAACCACCTCTCGAGTGAAGTCTTCGATAGTGGGCCCTTCTTGAGTGTCCCAGTTTAGCGGTGAAAGAGCCTTTTTATCGATCCCCTTTTCCTTGTACTGGGGATCGGCAGTGGGGGCGGCTTCTGAGAAGTCCGCTGGGAATTTCCAGAGTCTCAGTTTCTGCATCATTCTAGCTATCATCCTGACATAGTGCCTGCTCCGCACCTCCACATCATCTTGGTAATCTGCCCAGAAGTCCTCCATGTGTATATAATGGGGCTCGAAAGCCCGGGGCAATGTTGTTGCAATCCTACTATGCGGATCAAAGTTTTTTCGCGCTAGATAAAATTCCTGCAGGTTGTAACTTTTTATCTCATTGTCTGCCTCCTTTGCGGTGGCCAGACTGCATGTATAATTCCCACATGTGATCAGGAATGGGATGTTAGGTATCTTCTTGAGGGCAAAGAAGGCATGCACCTCCATCATTTGCCTGCAGTACTCCAATAGAACGATCTTGTCCCCGCAGTGCTTGGGCAACAAGTAGGGTTTCTCGGAGAAGCCATTGACCCTAATGTACATGTGCTATTGGAATTGAATATAGTAGTGTCCATAACTATGAACTAACTTCATCGCCTCAGTAGACAGGCGGTATACGGCGTCCCGAGTGGGTGTAAGCAGATGGTAGTAAATGAACGCGTCATTTACCCGACAGAAACTGGGGAAGCTTGCCTCCCATTGAACCTATGGGAAATGGTCCCATGGTGCTTTTTGTCCCAGGCCAATCCCAAGCACGCCGTCAGTAAGTAGGTCGTGGGAATGGGGCCTCTGCTGCGCTAGGGCCCAGAAAACGTAGGAAGTCATATAGAACTTCTTCTTCCTGTTCAATTGCTGGAATTGGGAGTCGACATGGTTTGACATTATTATTGCCCAGTCGAAGTATTCCCCCTTGGTGGAGATTCCGAGAAGGAAATAGTACATCCATTTGGCAAACTCTTGGGCGGAGGGCTGCCCAAAGACCCGGGCTAATGCTATCATCCTTATCTGGATGCTCTCCTTGAATTCAGAGTGGGGAATCTCTATCTTCATTATCTTTGGGTCCCTCTTTGGGGCCTTAAGCCAGTGGGTATTCATGTATACCCAGGCAGCGTCCTCCAATTGTGTAAACTGGGTCAAGGCATCAGTCCTTGTAACCACCGTGGCCCTATCAAATTGTGGGATTCCCAGGCTTGCCCGGAATGGGACTGGGTCGAGGGACACCAGTGGAGTGGGGTATCCTATGGGCTCTGCGGGCGCAAGCATAATGGCCCAGACAAAAGAGTTGTAGTTGGCAGCCAGTGTTAAGATAAGCTTCGAAGACTGCATGGAGCACGGGAAGCAGGCTGCCTGGAGGATTTCGGAGTTCTCGACGTTGATTGCTAATTGATCCCCAGCCTATCGCTGGATGTGCATTACTTTCACCAAGGCCTACATCTCTGGCCATGGTCCAACGTTGGTGTCAGTTATCAGTTTAACCTTAGACTCAATCTTTGAGCCCACGATGACATTGTCCTATACAAATTTCATAGTCAGGGGTAGCTTTTCTAGGGCCCTCTCCATCTTGGATTTTACTGCTGCCCTGGTCTCAGCTGCGCTAGGTAGTTCTGGACTTCCGGGTGGAGATGATGCGGATGCCTCAGACATGTCTGGAAAATAAACTCTGGGAACCTGCGAGACAAAGCGTCCGTCAGAACACATTAATCAAAATAAAAATACTTTGGGGTCCAAAAATCTTACCAGCGTGATGCTCGCTTTTCCTAAAAAGTTAGTTTCATGTAAAGATAACCAAAAAGCAAATGCATCACAAACTTTAGGTTTTATTAAACATTCAGGTCTGGGGATTTTATCACTCTTGGTAAAGACATAGGATGGATGATGGTAGGAGACCTGAAGCCTAGAGAAATGATCATTAGTGAGGACGTGTAAAATGCCAGTCATCAAGCCCACGTGGGCGCCACATGCGTAGGTATTAAATGGAAGTTATGGTGATGACGGTGGAGCCAACTATCCGAACGCACAAAAAGTGAAGGCCACTTGGTTAGATTTGATTGTGCGCATGAGACATAAATGAGGTTCTGACAGACTTCATGGAGGAGAGAGAAAACTGCCTGTTTGAAACTGGCTGAGAGCCGAGTTTCAAACAAGCGGTTTTCTGCCCCGAAGCGAGTTTGTGGGTGGAAAACCAGAAACAAAGGCGACTTGACCAGCTTGTTAAGCCACCTGGAAGGATATACATGGAGCTGAGGGATATATACAAAAACTATATACACAGATATACGCAAAATATTACAACGCAGAACAACACCTGCGAGAAAACCAGACAAGATAGAGACATATATACAGTTATTTACCTTATTTTACAAATGAACCACCTCTGCACAGAGGGCGGACAACCCTCTGGTAGAGCCGACCCACCAATGGGTGGCAGAACCAGAAACAGAGGACCAGACCAAGAAGAGAAATGAAAAAACAAGACAAATAGAAACCAAACAAAACGAAAGAAAACTAGAGAGCAGAAAATGGAAACACCAACCTGAGAACGCAGAAGGTGGAGGAAAGGGAAGAGTTACCGCAGGAGCTCTACAATAGCTCAAGTTGTCAAACAGTTAGAATCACCACCACAAAGCACTCGCAACTGCCTGAAAGTGATTGGAAATGTTAAACGTTGATTATCATAAACTCTCTGCAAATGCTCTGTTAATCCCTTTGAAATTGCTCTGTTAATCGCTCTAAGTTCTTAGACATTTTAATCACAGTAAATGTGAAAGTGATAGACAATTCCTATTTATACCCGCAGTAAAAAAGGTAATCCTTCTCCTTCCAGCAATCTACGGTCAGGCGAAACCTCTGGACTCCGGGCCCGGGGATTCCCCGCGATGATATCGTTAAGAACATCATGGCGAAGAATCCCGGAGTCCAGAATCCGGTTCCTAATGAAGGACAACCTCCGGGACCGGAGTCCCGAAGATGAAAACTGAACAACAAAACACCACACCGGGGAAGAAAACCCTTGAGAAAGAAAACAAAAAGGGAAAGAAAGACAAGGCAAAGCCGCAAGCAAAAACAAAAAGGGAGGACCCATCATTTTGCACACAAAATGTAGGGACGGGGATGCAGGGCATAACACTATCATGAGTCAACCTTCTAGTAATCTGTTAAGATATACCTCTATTACGAAAGACTGTTAATTCCTGCTCTGTTAAGAGACTTAATGCTTCAATGGTTAAACTGAAACAAAATGACCTATTTCTAATGCAACTGAATTGCAGATTTTCAGATCTATTTACTTACAATATATTTCTGATCAATGTATCAATTCAATTCCTTTGTACTTAACTCTTTATGCTCTGTGATATTGTGATTCACTGTTCGTCGGTGTCTACAGAATTCTTTAGCTCTCCCTCAGCTTGATTGATCAGGACTGTATGAATTTTATCTAATTGCCACCCAAAAATGAATTATACTTGTCTCTTAAATAGACATGATATTCCTTAATTCTTGGCATGAAAAACAATCCAGCCAATTTGATTTACAACTTTAACTCTTGATTTATCTCATAGTTATCTTCTTTCCAGTTGTGTAAATCATATTTTAATCACTTACTTAACTATGGTCGAATAAAACAAATCAAACAACCAGTTAAGCCTATCCTTTAGCTCTGCCAGCTAGATATTTTGTTGTTTTCTGATTTCTCTGTTCTATTGATCAACTCAACAGTTCGTCGCCGGTGACAACTGTCAGTTCCGTCAGTGTAGCTTCATTTAGCTTTGAAATCTCCGTCCATCGGGCATCATTGGATCTTGCTCGTGAGGCAACATTGGATCTTTCTCGTCGGGCAACACTGTCTTTAGCTCGTCGGGCATCCTGTGATTCTGCTTTGTAAGGCAACACTATCTTCTGCTCGTCAGGCATCACTGTGACTTTTATCTCTATTTTTACCGGTGGTGTGCACTCCGTCGGTGTTGTATTCCACTTAGTGAATACTTGACTTTTATGCATTGCTGAAAGCATAACCTCTATTCCATTGATTCTCTAAAGTCTTTGGCATTTTGTATATGACCATACAGATGATATCAAGTTGACATAAATGACAATACAAACCATTTACTGATTTAATGTCTTGCATCATCTTCAACTTAATATAGTCAACCATTTAATCAGTTACATGTCATCATTTAGAACCATGGTCACCATATTGGACCCAGTGAGCCCTAGACCTCATCTTAGCTCCTCTAGTCTTAATCACCAGATGTTTCCTAAGGGCATCTTTAGCCTTAATAACTTGGGAAGTAAGATCATAATCAGAGGGATTAATTTGGTTATTAGCTTCAACTTTCATTAATTTGATAGATAGATGTTTTTCAATGAACCTAAAATCCTTAGCCCTTTTCTGACCAATGGTTTTTAAAAGGTTTTGTCAGGCGTTAACATTCAAATTCTACTTGTCAATGCAATTATCATTCGGGAAGTTATTTTTGTTAATAATGCTGATAATATGGATAGAAGTAAGGACATCTTCATCATTAAGAAGACTGGTGTTTAAGATGAATTTGGGTCTATGGGTGCGGTTGACAGCAGGGGAGGTGTTGAAAGTGAAAGAAGCAGAGATGGGATGGTGATCAGACAAGGATGTGGGGGTGACAAGGACAGAATTGCCAACTTTGTCTAGCAAGACAGAGAAACAATTCCTACTAGCATAGAACCTATCAAGTCTAGAATAGATTCTAGCATTACCCTGTTGGTAGTTGCACCAAGTGTGCCAAAGACTAGGGTTGCTGGCTTTGTTGCCAAACAAGGGGTCAAAGAGATGTTTGGAGTTTTTCAATCTATTCCAGAAAAAAAGTCATTGTCTTTCCAGGAAAAGGTAAACCTCCATCCTTATCATCCTAACATTCAACCATATTGAAATTGCCAGCAATCAGCCATGGGATTCAAGGGAGGGAGGCCATCCATCCCCATAGGCTAGCTCTTTCCTTAGAGTCACTAGAAGCATAAACAGAGCATATGCCAAAATTATTATTATTATAATTAAGGGTGATCCAGACGGCTCTGTTGCAGGGGGAGATACCCTGGTTGGTTATATATTTCACCCATTTAGGGTTGATAAGAAGGCGACACCACCCCTACCCCTTGGGTGATTGGTGTGGATTTTAACAACACCTTTCCAAAGAAAATTAAGATTCATTTCCAGAACAAACCCAGTAGTTTTAATTTCTTGCATCATAAAAAATCCATATGTTTACAAGTATTCAGGAACTTTTAAATGACATATTTCCTATCAGGAGACCCGAGCCCCCTAACATTCCAAGTAAGACAATTCATGAGGAAACATTTGAGGGGGAAGAACACATTTTAGATGATTCCAAATATGTGGTCATCACATCAGTACACATCTCCCCGTTTTTCTTATTATTCTTGTTTTTGGACCCGGGGGGTCTTCCTCTGCGCTTGGAAGTGGGAAAACCCGTCATAAAATCCTCCTCATTATCAGACAAAATTTTAGGCTCCATGAAATGTATAACCCGAGGGTGATCAACTTTAGCTGTGGGTTGAGTGGCGGGGGTGACTGCATCTATATAGTCATCGCTAATTTCATGAAAGGATTTGGTAGAGTTCTGCAGTGGCAAAGAGTTAGGGTTAATGATAGCAAAGGGGGAGGCTTGGGTATTTTGTGAAGCAAGCTCAATAGGGATAAACATGTTTGAGATGGCAGGAGAAAAGCATTTCTAGGGTTTGGTAGTAATGGTTTGGTTATTGGCTTTCCTTCTGCATTTTTTAGTCACATTTTGGAATCCATCAAACGAGAGAATAGCATTACTATCTACCGTAATGGGTTGAACATCTTCAAGGGTGGGAATAGTAGGACTGGTATCCAAGCTAGAAATTTTATCCATAGTCTGGGTACCTTTAGGATGCACGGTTTCAGTCACCTTTACTGATTTCTTTTTGTTGGGAGCGGGTCTCTTTTGGAGAATAGGGCAATCCTTCCTTTAATGCTCTTCTCTACGGCATAAAAAATAGGCATTAAGTCCTCCAAGTATTTCAATCGGGCAACTGTAGTTAGTATTTTTGATATTGATATGAATATCAGGTGGAATTTCAAATCCAGGGTTCAGGGAGATGAGAATGCGAGTGTCCATGTGTGGGACAAGTCTCACAGTGTCATCCATTCGGATGACCTTTCCTAATTGTTGAAGCAATTGGGGGATAAATCTCCATAGGAAGGTTGGAATATGCTTGACTTATATCCAACGGGGAGCCGAGAGGGCTAGAACTTCTTCATAATTGGCTTTCGGAGACCAAGCAATGGCCCTAAAGGAGGTCGAGCCTACGGCCCAATATTGTTTTTTCAAAACTTCAGTCTGTGCTTCATGATTAACAAAGAAAATTACAAAAAGACCCTTTTGGATCTGTCTACAAAATGAAATATGGAAGCCCATTTTAAGATTCCAAAAATTATGAAACCAATCATCCAGAAACTTCCTAGGACGGCATTTATCAAGTTTAATAGCCAAAAAAAAAATTACAGAGATTCTTGACCTATTTTTCTCCATAACGATTTCAGCAAGCATTTCAGAATTAGGAGAAATAGAGAAGGGTGGTTAAGAAGCCCTACAGACCTTACTGGAGTTATGGGATCCATTGGCAATAGCAAACTTAGCCTCTATGTTAAAATTATATATTTTAGTTTTTAATAATAGAATATATATCTTTTTTTTTTAAATGATTGACAATTATATTTTAGAAAATATTAATATTTCTTAGTAATTTTCTATATTTTAGAACACTAATTTTCCAGAATGTAGTATTGTATTTTAGAGAATACTACAAATTAATTATTAAATAATTTTGATATGCACTTGTTTATATTAATAATTATTATATTATAACTTATATCACTTAAGATATATATATATATATATATATATA
>MU226768.1:699921-719301 GCA_018584345.1 Thuja plicata
TAGTATGCCTTATCACGTGTTAGGACCCTTAGGAAGTCCCTATGACCCCTTTTGACACATTGGAATACTTAAGTGTGTCCTAAGGGGTCCTATGAGCCATTGGGACACACTTGAGAATTCCAATGTGTTGAAAGGGGTCATGGGGACTTCCTAGGTGTCCTAGTATGCCTTATCATGCGTTAGGACCCTTAGGAAGTCCCTATGACCCATTTCAACACATTAGAACACTACAATGTGTTCTAAGGGGCCGTAGGACCCCTTAGGACACACTTGAGCATTCCAATGTTTTGAAAGGGTCATGGGGACTTCCTAGGGGTCCTAGTATGCCTTATCACGCGTTAGGACTCCTAAGAAGTCCCTATGACCCCTTTCAACACATTAGAACACTCAAGTGTGTCCCAAGGGGTCATAGGACCCCTTAGGACACACTTGGGAATTCCAATGTGTCGAAAGGGGTCATGGGGAATTCCTAGGGGTCCTAGTATGCCTTATCACACGTTAGGACCCTTAGGAATTTCCCATGACCCCTTTCGGCAAATTAGAACACTCAAGTGTGTCCTAAGGGGTCTTATGACCCCGTGGGACACAATTGAGCATTCCAATGTGTCGAAAGGGGTCATAGAGACTTCCTAGGGGGCCTAGTACACCTTATCATGCATTAGGACCCCTAGGAATTCCCCTGAGCCCTTTCAACACATTATAACACTTAAGTGTGTCCTAAGGGGTCATAGGACCCCTTAGGACACACTTGAGTATTCCAATGTGTTGAAAGGGGTCANCCATGACCCTTTTTGAAACATTGGAACACTCAAGTGTGTCCCAAGACATCGTAGGACCCCTTGAGACACAATTGAGTGTTCCAATTTCTTCTCGAGGGTCAAAGAAAGACCTAAGAGGTCCTAGTATGCCTTATCATGGTCGTAGGACCCCTAGGAAGTCCCCATGACCCTTTTTGACAAATTAGAACACTCAAGTGTGTCTCAAGAGATCGTAGGATCCCTTGGGACACACTTGAGTGTTCTAATGTGTCCCCTGGGGTCAAAGATTGTCCTAAGGGGTCCTAGTACACCTTCTCGCGCGTTAGGACCCTAGGAAGACCCCGTGACCCCTTTTGGAACATTGAAACACTCAAGTTTGTCCCAAGAGGTCATAGGACCCCTTGAAACAAATGTGAGTTTTCTAATGTGTCGCCCAAGGTCAAAGAGGGTCCTAAGGGGTCCTACTACACCTTCTCATGTGTTAGGACTCGAAGAAAGACCCCATGACCCCTTTTGACACATTGGAACACTCAAGTGTGTCCCAAGCGGTTGTAGGACCCCTTGGGACACACTTGAGTGTTCTAATGTGTCCTTGGGGGTCACAGAGGATCCTAAGAGGTGCTAGTACACCTTCTCATATGTTTGGACCCTTAAGAAGTCCCTCTTTGACCCCTAGGGACACATTAGAACACTCAAGTATTTCCCAGGGGGTCCTAAGACCCCTTTGGACACACTTGAGTGTTCCAATGTGTCTCCTGGGGTCAAAGAGGGACCTAAGGGGTATGTTTTAGGACCCCTAGGAAGTCCCTCTTTAACCCCCGGGAACACATTGGAACACTCAAGGGTGACCCAAGGGGTCGTAAGACCCCTTGGGACACACTTGAGTGTTGATCCAATGTATCTCTGGGGGCAAAGACGGACTTAAGGGGTCCTAGTACACCTTCTTACACATTAGGACCCCTAGGAAGTCCCTCTTTAACCCCAAGGGACACACTGGAACACTCAAGTGTTTCCCAAGGGGTCATAGGACCCTTTGGGACACACTTGAGTGTTCCAATGAGTCCCAGGAGGTCAAAGAGGGTCCTAAGGGGTCCTAATACACCTTCTCACGCGTTAGGATGCCTAGGAAGTCCCCATGACCCCTTTCGACATATTTAAACACTCAAGTGTGTCGCAAGGGTTTATACGACCCCTTCGGACACACTTAAGTGTTCTAATGTGTCCCAGGAGTCACAGAGGGACGTAAGGGGTCCTTGTTCACCCTCTCATGCGTTAGGACCCCTAGGAAGTCCCCATGACCCCTTTCAACACATTTCAACACTCAAGTGTGTCCCAAGGGGTTTTACAACCCCTTAGGACACACTTGAGTGTTCTAATGTGTCCCCGGGGGTTACAGAGGGACCTAAGGGGTCCTAGTACACCTTCTCACACATTAGGACCCCTAGGAGCCCTTTATAACCCCTTTGGAAACCTTTTAGATGTCTTATACTGGTGTAAATAACCTATATATTAATATGTCCTATATAATATATATTATACTTCATTTTATTATATATACAACAATATTTAATATACAATATAGAATACATATCATATATATATATATATATATATATATATATATATATTACATACAATTTAAATATGAAGATATTATGTGATATATTGTAAAACACATATTAATATATAATATATAAATTAATATATAATGTAACATTTAATATTAATATATATTATATAATATTTAATGTAAAATATATATTATATAATATTTAATATATAGAGATATTATAAAATATTATATATATATAACACATAATCTAATATATAATTTTTGATATATAATATATCATATGAACCTGAGGGAGAAATGGGAGGGAAAATTAGGAGGGAGAAAGGAGAGGGAAAAAACATTAAGAGGGAGAAAGGGGAGCGAAAATTTAAAAATCAAAATTCTGCCGTCATTTTCGGGTACCCCAAAATATCGGGTAAAACTGGGTACCCGATTAGGCTCAGTATTGCTTTGTACACCAAACCTACATGGTCAACTCTAAAAATCTCACAAAAACATGTTTTTCCCCTGTTTCTCAGAGTTCTAGATTTTGACCATGTAGCTGACAACTTTTTTTTCACCTAAATTTGATGAAATGAAAAAGGGTATCTTAAGGAGATTATCAGCTTTCTATCGATATAATTGCTGTCGATTTTAAATTTGGTGAGTAATTATTAGTTATTTTCTAATTGAGTTACATCTAAAGTGTTGATTTATATAATGATTGAAAAACAACTATAACTTTCAAACGGTATTACATTTTTGAAATCCAAAAAATGCGTCACATTCTATGCTTTGCCTACTATAAGGGATTTTTTTTTGAATTTTTAAAAGTTTTCAATGAGTTAAGGTGGTCAGACACGAGAGTTATTTTATTTTGAAAACGTTGTAGCAGAAAATTCATAATTAATTATTTTTTTGGAATAAAATTACACAAAAATATGCATCACATCTAGGCATGAGTCTACTACTTATATATAAAATCTTATAAAAAAATATTATCATTTGATTATGATTAAGGTGGTCAGACATACGCCTAATTCTTATTTTTTTCCTGAAATTTTTGTATTGCTGCATTGAAATCTATACTTTTCACCAATCATATTTAATTTTTTTTAGAAAAGGCCTAGTAGTTTAGAACCTGCATTCAATTTCCTACAGATTCTATTCTTACAACTTTTTGATATTAGGTTGATAGCTAGTTCAAATTTTCATGTCAAGTTTACTAACCTTGATTATCTGATTTTTCATTGCCACTTAAGGGCATAGTTTGGCCCCTCGTGATCTTGCACATACCCATATACAGTCTAATGAACTATCTGATAACAATTGTCTTTTCTTGATCAGTTCCAATGGAGCATCACCATTACAACCTCTGCTTTACATCTAATAGACACAAGCTCATAACTTCTACAAATACATTTTCACTTCACACATACTTTTCAATAAGAAAATATCTCTCCTATATACCCTATTACAATTTAATCAATTAGGTCGGCCAATTAGGCTTCCCCAATGTACACATGATTACATGACCCTTTGCTAAGATACACACGGTACCTATAACAAGTAAACATAAATTATAACTCATCAGATATAATCCAAGATTCGTAATCCACGCTCACAATCCATAATACATGCATTATCTCTAAAGTCAGCCCCAAATAGGTCTCATCTAGAACACATGCCACAGATGACATCACCAAGAGTCTTGCGACCCAAGAATCATAACATACATTTCAAAACATGTATTTTCCATTCCTCAAGCTCGCACAACATGAATCCATATCGGATGCAGGTTGTCCTCAAAACTCAGAGACTAACTATGTCATACTTCACTGTCACAGTCCAGTACCGTCTTTACTAAAACATCTACAACTTACTTCATCTTCAACATCATGCCAATCGATCTTATACATAATATCACATAACATCTCTATACACATTCTCATCTCCGCACGCTCTGACTCAACTGTATAGTGCCCGTACACTTCTGCCAGTCAACTACACAGTAGGAATAACCAATTTGTATGTCTTCTTCTGAAACATATGTTAACATAAATGAAAAAAAATGAATGTCAACACCTCTTACTAATCCAATTCCAATAGGTTTATCAACATTTCTTTTCAAATGTCCTCTGTTTCTTTTGCTCGGACCAATCTCCTCATCCTACCTTTTCCTTATCAATATCCATATATAACAACCAACCCATCTTGATGGATGTTCTCTAGTTTATTCACCATCATATTTAGGTTCTCAATAATATTCTTAATCACTGTATGAATTGGGTTGACAAGGATGATTAAATTTTCATTAATGTTCTTGAGTTTTTCCTCTAACTCCTTGATTCTCCCTTAGTAGTTCTTCATTTTATCCATGGTATCCACTTTTTATGTAGATAATCTACTAGGGACTTCTTCTCAACTTCATTACATAGCTCATTTCCTCTATTATCCTGTTTATTGCATTTATTCATATTACTTCTTGAAAGCCTCTTGCTAATGATTACCCTTTTCATGATTTTAATTTCCTTAATCTCATAAAAGGCTCATTTGATTAGTTTGAAGAAATTAACAGTCCTGTTATAGG
Source organism: Thuja plicata (assembly GCA_018584345.1). Lineage (NCBI taxonomy): Eukaryota > Viridiplantae > Streptophyta > Pinopsida > Cupressales > Cupressaceae > Thuja > Thuja plicata. The sequence goes on from MU226768.1 coordinate 704,822, forward strand.
TTATGACAAAAATATGATTTAGGTATTAATGATCAGATTTGAAATAATGAGAGTCCACATTAATGTCTAAAGGGAAGTAGTGTCTCCATTCTTTGTAACTGATAGTAGGGTACACAATGTAAGAATCAATATTAGAGGGGGAGTCCGCAGTCACAATTTTCTCAGAGGCAAGGGTGTTTTCTTTTTTTCTTTGGACTTCCCTTTCTCAGTGATAGGGAAAGTAGAATTGCTTTTCACTTTAGATTCTCTTTTATCAAAAATAGGGGATTTTCTTTTAGCCCTATGTTTTCTTTTCTTCTACTAGGGTTCGTACTCCTAATCACCCATATTAGTGTTCCACTCCTCCTCATATAAGTAACTCGTGCCCAACTTCTCATCATCTGAAACATAAATGGAGGAAGCATTGGATGAACATGGAAGATATTTAATATGCTCATAAATTAATAGATCAAAAACCCTCATGAAGGACAAGATTACTCTCAAGGTTCTTTCTATGGTCCCTAATACTGACATTCAAAGAAGATAGCATAAAAAATAAAAAGGAAACACTAATGGTGTGCCTGAAGTGATTGAGGAGAAAAAATTATAGCTAAAAGCCCTTGTAAAATGTCCATCTAGAGAAATGTATTGCATAACTACCTTTAGGTCTTCACACCAGATTGATTTGATTTGAGAAGTGTCATAACTGCTTTTGGACAGTTTCACTACCTCCTCTCTCTCCTTGTCTTCTTTTTGAAACTTTTGGACCGTCATTTTGTGGTTTCTAAGTTAATATGATTTAAATAAGTGGCTTTTTAGTTTAAAATATGTTGATTGGGGAGGAGGTCCTCCTTGTGACCTCCCTTGCATTTTGGTTAAGCTAAAAATTACAAAGATTATTGATTAAATAAATAAATTAAAAAAGTGGACACAACCTGACATACATTCCAACGCTACAATGAGACAAAAATAATAAAAATTGAAATTCATATATATACCACAAAAATGAATTGAAAAAACTATAACAATATGATTGATTTTAGTTTTTACTTGTTATGTGATGAGAAATGACAATCTAGCATTTGAAGAATTAGGTAAGCCTCTTTAATTCACCCACCTATTGGTTAACTATGTTACTAGGTAATTAATAGCAACTTTTCCAATCGGTCTATAAACTCTTAAAGAATCAAGCGAGTCTCTTTAATTCTTCTACCTATTGATTAACTAGGTGAGTAGATAAATAAAAGCTACTATTTCAATATGTCCCTAAAGTTCTAAAAGATTTAAACTTAAAATATGTGCTAACAAACACTCAACACGACACCATCTATCTAACTTTGCTAGAAAAATAATTCAATTTTATCTGTACAATTTATTAAAAGGCAAACATTTATTTTAAATAAATAAATAAAAAATGAAAAAATTAGAGGTGGTCTTATTTAATCAATTCTAACTGAGTAAAATTATATAGATTTTTAAGATTAATAAATTTAAGAATGAAATAAAATTATACATGATATTAAACATTACAACAAAATATTTTCCAACAATATCACGTGAGTTTAAAAGACATGTTTTTTTTAAGAAGGCGGGAGGGGAAGAAGGACTTACATTTTATTTTGTATATGAAATGAATTGAAAACCTAAATCTCTTATCTAATTTGATTAACAGAGAACTGAAAAAACCTAAATGGAATACTAACAAATACTCTACACTACCTATTTTATCCAACCTAAAAATTATATATACTTTTATCCGTATACTTAATAAAAAAAAATGCATTTCCCTACTTAATATCTGGAAGAGAGGGACAGTAGTTGTGTGAACTACCTTTAAGAACATGTATAACAAGGTTGCAGAGTAGCTTAGTTCCTGCCAAAATGTTGTCAAGATTGTTTTAATTCTGAAGGGCTATACAAAATGGGTTACAATAATAGTTGTGTTGTAATGTGAAAGAAATTTTTTTGTTGGTAGTTAAGATTCAATAGATTACAGTTCCAATGTTGTTTTGTACAGTTTTGTCAAAAGGTTGTACCCTTGATTGCATTGTCAATGGATTAAAGTTTACGATGTGTACAATAGAGAATGAAATGTAGAAGATTGGCATCATTAAGAAACCATGAACTAATAAATTCATTTCAAACAATAACCTGTGCATTTAGATTAGTATTGCTATTTCCTCTTAGTACTGCATAACCTATGCATTTAGATTTCTACACTTCACCATCATGCAATGATGTTGAACACAAAGAACATATAGAATCATGGATTGGAAGGACACATACATTTTACATATTAATTCATTCCTCAACTAAATCATTCAAACTAAACAGTGCATCAATGTTTTGTATCATGCAAATGAACATGTAAACTGGTCTAGACAACGCCTAATGAGACCAGCGGAAAATGAAGGGCACTCTCATCACAATATGCCAATATAGTTGTACATCTTGCATCAACATTGAGCCAAGTTTGATGTAATAGATGCATATCTACAATTGAAAGTGTGTACACACATCGGGGAAACAAAATTTAATCACTATTAAAATATAGTCCTAGCCTATAGTTTAACAATTATTTTCATCACTTTCTTTGCATAATCTGCCCATATCGCTTCAAATCTTTAGACCAATGATATTAAAGAAAATTATTTTTCAAAATTTCAAAATTTAATTATCTAACATATTTACTTTATAAAATATAAAAAAATAAATATTACACAAACAATATTGAATTTTGATTGGGTGAACTTGCAAAATTTAATCAAAAATCTAGAAATTATATATTAAAACGTATGTACATAGTTTTATAAAATATTGAGGGAATACGTGTGAGAAAAGGGCCCAAAATTTTTTAAATCAATAAGATTGAAGAAAAATAAAATTTTCAATATATTTTGTTAAACAAATTGTATCTTACTTATAATTAAAATAAATATCTTTTAAATATGAAAAAATTCTGACATCTGATTTGTTCAAAAAAATATTGTTAATAACTAATTAAGCACAATGTTTTGCCAGCCTAGGGTAAGAACTAACTAGAGCCTAGGGTAGGAACTAAAAATATTAAAGATGATATATGAGTAAAAAATGCTTAAAACGGATAGTTAATAATTGATATTAATGAGCAAAAAGTACAATGCTTTAAACAATCCGTTCGAGCTCATAGAATAAAAAATGCAAATTCTAAGGATCCTTAAATTATTATGACTGTGGGATGGATTTGACTATAGAACCCAGCCGTTGGAGGACGCAAATGAGTTCAACATTACATTTCACGTGTTGTAATGGAATGAAAGCATCGATGTTTCTGGAATAAATGGATCGTGGTTACAGTGACATGAAACATCAAAAGAATGTTTAATCATTTAGTTTTATCATGATCTCTTACACTTTTGGACAGACCAAGAAATTTCATCATTAATTCCATGCCATTTTCTACAGATTTTGACTCTTCTACTGTGAAAAGATTAAATGCAGTTACACTTCCATCAAATCTATGCGCTATATTAGGCAATTCTTTTTACTATCAGAGCTGCACTTGCAAGTGATTAGGAGAAAAAAGAGACAATTGCTGGAATTGACTTGGAATTGGAAAACAAGAATTGGTTTCCCTTCTCAAAATTGAATTCTTAATTCCAATTCCAGATTCTGAGGTGGAATTGCAAAATGTTCATTTTGGACCAAAATTGGAATTGGCCTATACCAATTCACCAATTCCTGTGATGTATAAGGGTTTAAATGTGATGTCATTCTTGTTTTATTAGATTTTGTATTAACTAATTTATAAAACATACTTACTAAAAATTAAAAAATAGATTATTTTTCAGTCATAGATTTCTACAATTCATTATAAGGCTATACAAGTTGTTAAATTTGATTGTGTAATTTTTTTTTCATGAATGTTTTGAATTACACTCAATGATCCATCATCAAAATACAAGAAAGCCAAAGAAAAAAAAAAACAATTATATAATGACATTCATAAACTAAGTCATAGTACACCTATAACTCTATCTACCAGAATTAGAAGAAACCTAAATACCACCATAATCTATGTTTTCCCAAGAATGTAACCCTCACATCTATGGTGAAAATTAATAGACCACATTTATTCTTTGAAACTTTTGTGAGGTGAAACTCAATTTGAAACTTTTGTTAGGTGAAACTGAATTGTTTTTTTCCGTGGTTCAAATTATATTCAATCGTTGTACTTATTAACTAATCTCTACCGACTTATTTTAAGTAAGATTGATGTTGATTTCTCTTGATCTCCTTACATATTTAGGTACATAATATCAGTAACAGTTTCAATACGTCAACTCTAGGCCCTTTGGTTTTGGTAGAACATCATTTTCGAGTGGTCACTAAAATGTGCACTGCAATACACCTGCCAAGAAATACGTGGTGTTGATCTGCACAAAAATAGATTACAATTCTGTGAGTGGACCCCGCATGGAATTGGGATTTAGCTCTCCAACCTCATCTTTATTTCACCCTCACTGGGCTCAATAATCCACTTGAAGCGTGAATTCTGTTCTCTCATCAATGTCCTCTTTAGTTGTGTGACATTACTTTGTTTAGGATTGGAGGGCTTCAAATAGTTTCTCATTGACGTAATCTTCTGGATATGTCATTATTTATGTACTTGTTATTCTTACTGACTAAACTTGTGTCCAAGTATAATGAGATTTCTTGTAGAATAAAGGGGACTTCGAAATTTTCTTTCCTTTTTCTTTCTTTCTTTTTTTTTTTCGAAATAATGCAAATATTACCAAAGAATAATGTAAGAAAAACATCATTGGCTGTTATTAGAATACAGAACAGAAGAAATCTTTAAAACAGAAGAATCTTTTCTATGATGCGAAGTTGAAATTTGATCTTAAACAGGTCCTTAGAAATACCCTCTCTGCATTTGAAAATATAATAAGACAACTTGAAACAAGATATCTAATAAAATTTTAACAATTCTGTCTTCCAATATATTATATTGAAACCTAAATTATATTTTAAAGATAACTCAACACCACCTAATTTATATAACCCCAGATTGAAAAAAGTATACCCTTTTATCCATATTATTAATAAAAGACAAAAGAGGAAATACTTTCCACCGACTACTTAGCAAATTCAAGAAAATAAATATTTAAAGAGAACATCTGAGTTAATCAATGATTAAATAAGATGATAAATAAATATATTGCTCCTTAAACGAGGATAATGTCCTAAACAGTACGTTCGATCTCGTGACATAAATAATGCAGATTCTCGAGTATCCTTAAACTATTATGTTAGTGGGATGGATTTGACTGGCGAGCACAGCCGTTACATAATAAAACATTATTATGACGCAAATCTGTTCAACATTGCACAACACGTGTTGGAATGGAACAAAAGCTTACGATGTTTCTGGCGTAAATGGATAGTGGTTACAGTGACCAACATCGAAAGAATAATAATTATTCTCTTACTTTTATTATTATGTTATACCTTTTTTTGACGGACCCCGCAATTTCATCATTAATTCCATCCCGTTTTCCACATATTTTCTAGCGTGCAAAAACTGAAGTGCAGTTATTACTTTTATTAAATGTAAGCTCCATATTCTATGAAGCATCAGAGTGCGCTCACACGTGCCCAGGATGGAAAGAGCACGGCACTTACAGTTTCTCAAGCTTATCCATGTTAACGTGATATTATTGGCAAAAGAGTCAGATCTGAAAAGATGGATGAGTCATAAAAAAGGCTGGCAGTCCAGCTATAGAGTCTTGGAGTATGGTATTTTGACTCAAACTGGGTGTTGGGAAATGAGTCGAGTTTGAATAGTAGATGGATAATTTTTTATTTTTATTTAAAAATTAATTAGTATTAGAACACCTATCAGTAAATAGAAGGTTTTAGATTTAATTTTAAAATAAGTTGCAAAATATATCCTCCAAAAATACTTTGCATAGATCAATTCAAAAGCAGAAAATGCCTTTGCCTTGTGACTTTATATTTATTCCAACTTTTCACATATTTGATAAGTGTGACTCATTGTCTTAAATACTTGGTGTTTTAAAAGTGTTTTAAATTATATTAATTTTTTGTTTCTGAATTATGGGAATCATACTAGTAGCCATTATAGTTAATTTGGCGCACTCACAAATCTAAAACAATTTTTTTGTTAGCAACGATGCGTGATGTGGGATCTATATTGCATGGTCAAAAAATGGTAAGTGTCCTATGATATTTTGAAACATAGGTTGCGAGTCTTTATTCACTCATCTCAAATAAGATTTATGTATTTTTCTTCTTAGATCTCTTTACATGTTTAAGTGTATAATATGTCAAACACTTTCAATGTCTTATTGATAATTTGTGGAGAGATAGAGCTCAACAACTTATACCTTTGTGCTATTGCTTTCAGGATTCAACTATCAATACTGATAGCAATATCACAATTTGAGATTCATAGTGATAACTAGCCTACCAGATCAACTCCTACAAGATCAATCCTACATAACGCTTTAATCCATTTGTATTGTAATACTTTTTATAATTTTCTTTTATAAAAAAATACCCCTTTTATAAGACCTCAGCCTCAATTAAAACTTTTTAAATTTAGTTCAGATTTAGACTGCCTGTCAACTATATATATAACTTTTAATTGATTCAATATAAAGAATACCAAACGTGGGACATTAACAATCTTGAAAAGCAATATTTTTTTATTGAATCAATTAAAAAGATTAGAAAAAGAAAGTTCAGCTGTCAAGAAAAACAAATTACTTGACAGACAGACAATTTAAAATTCCAGACCCACTTTAAAATAAGCCCCATATTATTTTCTCAGATTTAGGTTTTTTTTTGGCCGCATAGACGTTGCCAATGGCATTTGTTATACAACGGGGATAGATTTGTCATTCCACTGATCCGTACAAGCCATCAGAAGCTTCTGACAGAATGTCTTAAATTTATAAAGCATTTAGGCCTTAGCATGCTTGAAACTATGGGGCCCTTCAGTTGTGCCCAAGCATCATTATTATATCAGCACTAACATGTGCACTACTTCTGCCATTCTGCCAAGAAATACGTGACCCTGATGCGAATGAAAATATCGGTTTGGACAATGGGAATCCGCTTTTAGCAGTGGACCCCAACTCTGAATTAGCTCCCCAACCTCATCTTTATTTTCACTGTCAGTAGGGTCAAAACTCTACTAAAGGCTTGAATTCTGACCCCCTCATCAAAATAAATAGTTTTCACGCGATTCATACATCTGATTACCACCCACTTTTCCCTTACCTGTGATAACAAATACGCGAACGAGTTAGATATTTAGCGGGCGTGCCGGGACATGATGGATTTTAGGGGAAGAATGGAGAAATCAATGCTGAGTATTTTGGTTGGGCTGTGGATAACCAGTTCTTCAGTAGCTGCTAAGAAACAACCATATGTGCCGGCCATGTTTGTATTGGGAGACTCATTGGCAGACGCAGGGAATAACAACTATATTCCCCACTGTCAAGCGCGTGCAAACTTCACACCATATGGCGTCTCTTTTTTCCGCTCCCCAACTGGTCGATTTACTAATGGCCGCACCGCTTTCGATTTTGTGGGTTCGTATAATTTGTTGTTACAGAGCTAAATGCTCTGTTTTTCTTCTTATTTGGGTACTTTAATCCAGCTTTACTCAGAATATACGAGTTGTATATGATTCATTGATTATGGCTGCAGCTACTTACTTGGGTCTCCCCTATCCTCCTCCTTATCTGCAACCAAAGGCCAATCTTACGAGGGGCATTAATTTTGCATCAGGAGGTAGCGGATTGCTGGACTCTACGGGCGCTGGATCGGTCTGTTCTCTTCTTTTTCCCATTCTTTTATTTCTGACTTCTGCAACCATTGTTTCATTTAGCCGCTGGGAAAAAGAATTTTGCCTGGGAAGTTGAAAATGGGTTTCGGATTGACATGAGTTTTTGGCAGTTAATCTTGTACTCGAGAGATTTTTTCTTAAATCAATTGTATATGTTTTTGTATGCATATTCTGAAGTTAATTTTATTGCTGGTGGGTTCATTTAAACCATTGATTAAAAACATAAACAATAGATTTTCAAAACATTTTTTTGAATGAACCCAGGAATTTCCTTTCTATTTTTTATGAACCACTCAAAAATTCCCTTTTCTATTGTTATAGAATCACTGACGAATTTCTATGTAATGTTGCAGAACATTATCCCTCTGAGTCACCAAGTAAAGCAATTCGAGCACTTCTCTTATATTCTAACGAGAACGAACCCATCTGGAGCTGCGCAAGCTAAATCGTACCTGGGCAAGTCTTTGTATTGCATTACAAGTGGAGGCAACGATATTGGCGACTACATTGCCAACACAACCCTTCAAAATACTACAACTCCTCAACACTTTGTCAGGACGTTGCTTGCCAATTTCGATCAATATATAGCAGTAAGTTGCAGATTTTTCAGTTTACATATTATTCATTTATTTCAATGGTAAACGCTTTTGATTTAGGATTATAGAATGGTGAGGTTACAAATGAGACCATATTTATTACAACATTTCCTTACAGATTTTTCCGTTTACATATTATTCATTTATTTCAAAGGTAAACCCTTTTGATCTAAGGTTATGGAATGGTGAGATTACAAATGAAACCTTGTTTATTATAATATTCCCTTACAATTTGAATTTTTTTGTGATGACTAGAACATCACCACAACCTCATCATAACAATCTGAATAAGATCATATGTTACTTTCTATCTACATATGTAATATTTTCCTTAGAATTTTAAACTCGATGACTAAAACATCATCATAACTTAATGAAAATGCTATAACAATATGAACAATCTGAACAGCTCATAGATTGCTTTCCATATATACATAAGTAATATTTTCCTTGGAGAGAAATGATCATATCAAATGTAAAAAAAATTGTTTTGGAAATTAACTATCCATCCCTTATCAGAGAGGGGATTAGATCCAAAACCTTCAAACAAAAAAGTTCACAATTGTTTACAGAATTAATCTTTATAAGAACGCTCATGCCAATGTTCATGTTGCCATGTGATTTGACAGAGGCTTTACAATAGCGGGGCGAGGAAATTCCTTGTGTTGGACATTCCAGCTGTGGGATGTACTCCTTATACCAGATTTGCTGGATACAGTATAGCCAAAGGTGCATGTCTGGATCTCGCAAACCAGCTGGCTGTTGCATATAACACTGCTTTCAAGGCACTGGTAGCTCACCTCAATAAAAAATTAGATGGGGTGTCCATCATTGAACTCGATACTTTCAATTATTTTATGAGCATATTGCAAAATGCTAAAGCCTATGGTAAGCGAAGCCATAAAAAATGTCTGTCTTTTTTTGTTTTTTTTCAGTGTTATCAATTGTCTAACTAACCACTGTGTGCAAATTTGTGGGTGCAGGATTTAAGGATACAACGACTGCATGCTGTGGATCAGGAATGTTCAATGCGCAAGTGAGATGTGGAAAGACTACGCCACAAACCTTGTTTTGCAACAATACAAGCGAGCATGTGTTCTGGGATAGAACTCATGCCACTGAAAAAGTTTATGCCATGTTTTCGCACCAGATTTGGACTGGGAATTCTTCTGTCATGTACCCATTTAATCTTTCTACCCTGGTCTTGGGTAAGAACAGCTGAGCTTTAACCCGGAGAAAATTCCGTTCCTTTCTTTGTGGTCCCCCATTTTTTGTATTTTGGGTAGAAAAGTTCTGTTCATTGAGTATAATACCCAAAATCCCGTTTCCCCGATTTGTACCCTCCGTTGGGCATCATCGAATTCTCTACAGTATCTGTTTCTTTTCACATTTAAAGCAAATAGACACTTTGTATTGTTTTAATGGTTGAGTGACGCTATGCACAACACTTTGTATTGTTTTAATGGTTGAGTGACGCTATGTACAATTGTCTGTATAAATATCTAATGCCCTCTAACGTGATATTATAAAGAACTGGACAGGACCATTTTAAGGTCCCTGTCCCCCACCATTGGAGTAAGTAGTTGAAAAAGTAAAAGTTTGGTAGGGGAGTGGATCCATATTTGAAGGCTTTCTAATAGTAGTGATAGAAGTTGTTAATTAAATACCTACATTTGTTGATTTAATATCCAATATTTTTAACATTGTACCAATAGTTATGATTTTAAAGTTGATTTTGCTAATGATGACTACCCATAATTGAATGAAATGTGTCCCTTTTCTTAAAAAGCAACCAATAGTGTGATGCCACATCAGCTTTACAAGTATGGGGGTTCCTAATGCACTACGATTGGTCTCTTTTTTTTTGGGGCTGTTTTGGACACCTTGGCAAACACCATGTTGATGTGGCCCTGAAACCTTAGTTATAAGCAGGGGACTCGGTAGCTAAGTTGCTGTAAAAAAATGGGAGTGATTTGAAATTTCCATGTAGGATTTTGAGAACTGTGAAGTTAGGGTGCTCAACTAGTGGGTCCTCTCCCATAGATAAACATGTGTCGCTCTTCTTTTTTCTTTGTTTAGATGTCAGAGAAGCAACAACTTTATGGGATTCCAACTGGCATAGTCTATGTCGGAAGATAAAATATAAAGATAAATAGTACAGAAAGAGTCAAATTAGAATGGTAGAAGGATCGACAAAAGTTGGAAAGTCTTGTAAAGAAGTACGACATTTGAAGCCGTTGATATATTATACAAGTCTCTTTGTTAAAAAAGCTATTGGGGAGTAACTAATGGATGCGGCTATGCTCTAGACAAATTGCATCAGAACTACACTTTAGGAGCCACATCCATACATAAAAGAACATAAATCATGGATGACAATGGATGACCATGTAGTTAGCGAGGGGATGTAGGGTACAATGGGGTACAATGGTATATAATCACGACAGAGCTTTGTCGAGTACTAAGTGGAGGAGAAGGGTCGGAGAAGTATGTCGGGAAAGTCTAAATGATTGTCACCAGCATATGGCAACGAAAGATCTCAAGCGGTGTTAACAGACAACAGTTTGGTCATTAATCGTCTGTTTCTAAATAAAATATATTACAGTCTGCAATCATCTACCAGTCTGTGCGTACAATTTGGGAAGATAAATCAGACACAGAACTAAAACCGTCGTACAAACCCTAAAAAGTTAGTCATTTCATTCGATACAAATAATGCTTTAATTTTTGTATTGCTTAAATGCCCTCGAACAAGAACAAAATGTTGCTCCATGTTACTTACCCTTTAAGTTACTCAAAATGTTGCCTTACTTGATGAGTAATTTTGCCCTTATGTAGAGCCGATTGAACTTACCCGATGGTCAATGTTATTCGACATGACATCATTACTCAGCTATTTCCTTTATCAAATAACCTTTGTATCGTTTGCTTTCCGTTGGGTTACTCACACAACTTTTTATTCGATGAATCATGTGAAGCGGCCCTACAATATTTCGAAAAAACATCATTATTGAACCTGTCAACTTATTCGAAGCATGATTTAACCTATCGAGTACGCGAGGATCGTTCATCTTCTAGTGCTAATATTATTTTTTGTATTTATAGTTGAAGCTTACTTGCATGGATTGATAGGATCCCATGCTTGGGGGCTTGATCACCCCCACTTGTTCTCCTATCCCTAACTTGTCTTTCTCTTAGATGCTCTATCTCTTCATTTGTAGTTTACCACGAGTATGATTGTATGACCATACTCTGCTAAATTTGGGGCTAAATGTAGTGTCATAAATTGTACACATTTAATTACGGTGTCTAATTTCACACTTCCCTACCCCTAATTTTATTATTTCACATTCCTCTATGCATTATAGAACCGTTATTAATCTAAATTAATAATGAGTCCTATTCTACTATATTACATCAACACATTATTGATAAGACACTTATTTTAAGTGTACCCTTTATCTTATTTTATTTTAACTCTATATGGGTCCTATGTCATTTCAAAGTTCAATGCACCTTTCTCCCAATCTAGACAATATATATTTTCATATGAATATAATTTTGGCAAATTAAGATCCTATTATGTTGCATCTGCTAAAATTTAGGCTAATTTTATTTGGTCAATGTCACCTGATTTTACTTTGAAATTCCTTTATAAGACATCCCTACTAATCTATTTTTTATAGCACAAGATCAAATCATCACAACAACACAATATCATATCATCACAACACATCATTTGAATTACAATTCAAGAGTAATTATTCTTCTTTAAGGAAAATTTTGATCCAAGGAGTAGTAAGCTACATCAATGCATCTTCAAATATATTGCAATTATGATTTTATGATGGATTTTATCTTATTATTGGATCAACACATGGACGATTTATACTAAGAATATTGCATCATCAATTGGAGCATAATCATTTCCATTCAAACATTTCAATTTAGATTTTAATTCATTTCATCATCATTGTAGGCCCAAGTCCCAACTTAGTGTTTGACTAAGGGAAACCCTGATACAACTCCAAACAAAACTTTTCTCTTATCTATGGATTTAGGTCCAACTATAGGCTTTCAACAGAGATCAAAGATGGAAAAGTGCTAAAGGCATAAAGATAGAGCCCTACTCCAACATTCATAAAAGAAAAACTTATTCAAGTGTGCTAAGGGAAACATACAAACTAATATGAGCATAAGAAAATACTAAATGAATGGATACCGAAGTAGATACAAAACATGTCAATGGTGTTGTGCTCTAATGGAAAGGCAATAAAGCTCTCAAGATGGAGATTTCTACTTTAATCTCCAAAGTGGCATCTAGTGTTGGAATTCCAAGTTGTGGGTCATGGACTTTCATTTTGGTTTCTAATTTTTTTATTAGGAAATAAACAAGTTTTGAAGGGATATGAAACCCTTGTTTACAAAAAGTAACTAAAGATAGGTAGTAAATTAGGAACTCAAAAAGTAAAAATGTTGCCTTGAAAGACAAGAGATAGATTACTACCAACAACTACACAACAAAAAATTATCTAAAGGACTACAAAAAAATAGAACAAGGAAAAGACCAAAAGACCTTAAGCCAAATTCTTCAAGGCCTCCATAGCTTCAGCCTCTAACTAGGTCATGTTGAGTGAGATCTTCTTCAGGTCAAGGATATCCTAAGGGGGTTTATCAACATTTCTTTTCAAATGTGCTCTGGTTCTTCTTCTCGGAGTAGCCTTTGCATCCTACCTTTTTCCTTATCAACATCCATATCAACAGCCAACCCATCTTGATCGATGTTCTCCAGTTTATTCACCATCATATTTGGGCTCTAAATAATGTTCTTAATAAATTTATGAATTCGGTTGACAAGGGCGATAAAATTTTCATTAATGCTCTCGAGTTTCTCCTCTAACTCCTTGATTCTCCCTTCATAGTTCTTCTTCATTTTATCCATGGTATCCACTTTTTTTTGTAGACAAACTACTAGGGACTTCTTCTCAGCTTCATTCCATAGCTCATTTCCTCTATTATCCTGTTTATTGCATTTATTCATATTATTTCTTGAAGCCTTGAAAAACCCTTATCCTGATTGCTAATGATCACCCATTTCTTGATTTTTATCTCCTTAATCTCATAAAATGCCTATTTGATTAGTTTGAAGAAATTAACAACCCCGTTATGGGCTACGACAAGAATATCATTTAGGTATTCATGATCGGATTTGAAGTAATGAGAGTCCACAATAATGTCTAAAGGGAAACATTGTCTCCCTTCTCTATTGATAGTAGGGTACAAGATGTAAGAATTAATATCAGAGGGGGAGTTCGAAGTCGCAATTTTCTCAGAGGCAAGGGGGGTTTCTTTTTTGCTTTGGACTTCCCTTTCCCAGTGATAGGGGAAGTAGACTTCCTTTTCACTTTAGATTTCTTTTTATCAAAACTAAGGGATTTTCTTTTAGCCCTATGTTTTATTTTCTTCTATTGGGTTTCAGACTCTGAATCACCCATATCAATGTTCCACTCATCCTCAAATAAGTAACTCATGCTCAACTCCTCATCATCTGAAACATAAATGGAGGAAGCATTGGATGGACATGACAAAAATTTAAGATGCTCATAAATTAATAGAAGAAAACCCTCATGAAGGACAAGATTATTCTCAAGGTTCTTTCTAATGTCCCTAATATTGATATTCAAAGAAAACAGCATAAAAAATAGAAAGGAAACTCTAATGTTGTGCCTGAAGTGATTGAGGAGAAAAAAATGATAGCTAAAAGTCATTATAAAATGTACATCTAGAGAAATGTATTGCATAAATACCTTTAGGACTTCACACCAGATTGACTTAATTTGAGAAGTGTCATACCTACTTTTGGACACTTTCACTACCTCCCCTCTCTCTCCTTGTCTTCTTTTTGAACCTTTTGGACCGCCATTTTGTGGTTTCTAAGTTAATATGAGTTAAATTAGTGGCTTTTTAGTTTAAAATATGTTGATTGGGGAGGAGGTCCACCTTGTGACCTCCCTTGCATTTTGGTTAAACTAAACATTACAAAGATT
>MU226768.1:748175-760882 GCA_018584345.1 Thuja plicata
GAATACTATTGTATGAGCTTGGATCTCTCTCTCTCTCTCTCTCTCTCTCTCTCTCTCTCTCTCTCTCACATTCTTAGGCATTTTTTGCCCATTCTTTATATCACAGGGTTTTTTTCATACTTTTCCCCTTTCAAAATCTTGTCTCCTTGTTGCTTGAATCTTTGGTGAATGCTCCTAGTTTTTGCACTAATTCATGGTAAATCTTCTTACTCCTGCTCATTGAATTAAACAATTTCCTATCTCTCTTTATTTTTTTTTGTTATTATTTTTACATGGTATCAGCAGGTTGGTTTAATCTTCTATTGAGTTTACAGGTGAAGGAGCTATCATATCTTGGAGCACTCCAATATCGGAGACTCTTGAGAGAGTTTATTGCTGATTTATTTCTTGATTCTGATCTGTTTTTATTTTTTACCCTCAGTCGGGCAACCACAAGGGTTTAGTTTTAGTATTTGCATATTTTGCATGTTTTGGCTCTATACTTGCATGTTATTTCTCTCTAACAATCTGTAAGTTTTTTTTATTGATCTATATTATTTGATCTACATGTCTAACGAAAATTTATATCTCTGGTTTTAATTCTATATCTCTAATCTCCAGGATTCATATATCTATCTCAGCTTTCCTTTCAGTATTTCTTTGTGCATGTAGACATTTTGTTCATTATTTTGTTCTAGTTATAATCTTTAGATTCATTGTGTTTATCTGTAGGAGATATTTTTACTCTAATGATCTGCACGGTTTTATCTGTGTGCAACCTTCTTTTGTTAATCCCTTTGTTGTTTGAAATACTATCATATTCTTTCCGTTTATCCACTTGATGCAGAGGCACTTGCCATTAGTGCATGCATCTTAAAATTCACTCAAAACTGTCCAGTTGCTGCCCTTTGCATAGACTCATACTTTGTCATGCATATCTTTTGATAAACATAATATTTTCAAAATCCCTCTAGTGAGGATGGGCGTAACTAGAGTCTATAAAACATACTCCGAGATGAGTCCGATCCAATGGTTGAGTTGAGAGATATGACCCCCGCAACAACACCTAATTTTCTGTGATAAAACTCAAGACTGGACTTGCAAAATCTGAAATTTTATTATATCTCAGTGAATGATTCGTACATTTCATTGTTGAGTTTTTTTGCTATATTATTTTAACTATATTCTTTAGTCTTTGAGTCTTTTTGCTATGTGAGGTTGGAGACATTAATAGATTATTCTCCTTTGTACGCGCTCCCATTTCTCTATCTTTAGATATACCTTTTATTTGTGTAAGAAGTTTAGATATTCTTTTATGTGTGTAAGAAGTTCATTATTGTTTTATGCAATTCTCTTATTATAGATATATTCTAATATTCCTTTTTTGCAGGTTTATCTAATTATACACTTAGTTTGAATGTTATTTTATCTTTGACTCTTTATTATGGTGACATATTTATAAGCATTTATTTTCACTTTGTTATTATCCTAATTCATTTTAATCTCATTGTAATTCATTTGTTCATATATTTATTTAAATCTCATTCATTTTAAATTTTTAATCTCAATTCATGTTCGTTTAATCTCTTTTATTCAAGTTTTTTAGAGTAATCAAGTTAATCAAAGTTATTGCTTAAACATTGTTCATATTATTTAATAAAGGTTCTCTTTCATTTTTTTTTCATGACAACATTAATGCCGAAATTTAAACTTACAAGTTTCAATTATTCTATTTGGAGGACGCACATGTCTATTTTATTAAAATCTCGACACCTTTTGGATATTATTTTTTCACTAAATTTGAAACCGACTTCCACCGCTCCTTAGGCTGACCAGGATTCCTGGTAGTTGAAAGATGAGGAAGCATTTGGTCTAATTGGATTCTCTTTAAACCCAGACTTATATCACCTTATCTTAGATTGTACTGCGGCTCATCAGGCTTGGCATGTCTTGGAGAACACATTTCAAACTCACGAGAAAAATGTTCCCCTTATTAATCAAGCAAATCAAAACTCTACACCGCACTGTGACATTATGTATCATTTAAATGATTTTCCTATTTAGGATGACCCATGTGATGATGTTAGTTTTGGGGATGATCCCCTCGCTTCCTATTTTCCTCATAGAGATAACATGTTACAAGTTGATGATGTTTCGTATACCTACTCTGCTTTGGATGATATTTTAGAACAAGAAGATGAAATTGTTAATACATTTATCCATGTCACTTTGCCCTTATGTATTACAGGAGATTATGTTCCTATCTACTTCAAAGTAGATTATGAATTTCGTGACACTCAAATGGTTACTATGGAGGACCAACCTCCTTCTCTAAACTCTAAACTTCTTATTGATATTATTGATGGTGATTGTCCTATTTCTATTCTTTATTATGAATCTAGTAATGAATCCATTTGGTTTACAAAACCTCTTTATAATGAAATTACATTTGATGATTCACACTCAGCTTCTACTAATTCATTTTTAGGAGGAAATCCCGATAATGGGAGATCCCCTCATGGTTCTTGTTTTTTTGTAGATTTAGGTGATCTTTCTTGGACAAGTAACAACGAACAATCTCAAAGTTTACTCAAAGATTTGGGCCTATATCCACAAACTCCTACACTCTTGCATTACGAAAATCAAAGTAATCCTATTTCAAGATCCGAGCATTTATCATTGCACAATCACCTACTATCAACACAAAGTGAAGAAAAACAAGTTTTCCTCCTCTACTACAAGAAGGATAATCCAGTTGCAGATTTTTGTAAAACCCCAAGTAAAGATTAAAGGGGGGTGTTAGAATTTAATCTTTACTTGTACTATTGTAAGTAGGAGATTCTTATGGAATCCCTACACCTATCTTGTCATCTTGTACAAGTGTGAGGATAATTCCTTTTATTGTAATTTCTTTTTTATTTATTCCTCTTTATGAGGAATCCTACACTTGTCTCACACACTATTGAAATGTGGCATACATAGTTATGGGAGTTACCATGCAACTCCTCTCTCACATCTCTATTAAAGAGATGTCTCTCCTTCTCTTCTTGATAGACTAAGTAGGTTAATTCTCCTTCTTGAATACTATTGTATGAGCTTGGATCTCACTCTCTCCCTCTCTCTCATTCTTAGGCATTTTTTGCCCATTCTTTATATCACAGGGGTTTTTTCATGCTTTTCCCCCTTCAAAATCTTGTCTCCTTATTGCTTGAAACTTTGGTGAATGCTCCTAGTTTTTGCACTAATTCATGGTAAATCTTCTTACTCCTGCTCATTGAATTAAACAATTTCCTGTCTCTCTTTATTTTTTTTTGTTATTATTTTAACAACTTTGTTATAGACGATGTAGTGTTGAAACTTTTTGACCGCTCGAACTAGGGCGAACGCTTTTTTTTCCAGAGCTGAATATCATGCCTCTGCATTTTTGAAGGGGAGCTCATAAAAGCGATGGGTCATTCTTCCCCTTTGACCTTTTGGGTCAGCACAGGTGCAGTAGAGTGGGTGGAGGCAAAATAATATATGTGAAACGGGAGGGAATAGTCTGGATTGGGGCCTCCGTGATAGCTTGCTCGATCTAGGAAAAATCTTATTTTGCCTCCGGGATCCACTCAATTTTGGTATCCTTTTTCATCATATCATTTAGAGGCTTTACAACCTCAACAAAAATAGTAATGAAACACCAGACAAAATTGATCTTTCCAAAGAAAGACCGCATTTACTTCTTACTACCTGGCATTTGCAACTTTAGCAGTGCCTCAACCCGCTCAGGTTCGATGGATATACCCTTTTCCAAGATGATGTGTCCTATCAATTTTCCTTTAGTTATCCCGAATATGCATTTCTTTGGGTTGAGGGATATACCGAACCGGTAACACCACTCACAAATATTGGTGAGATGGGCCAGATGATCACACCTTTGTCGAGAGAAAACAGTCAAATCATCCAAGTAGATGATTATGCATTTGTTGACCAAGCCTTCAAAGGTGATGTCCATGGCCTTGTGGAACATAGCCCTAGCGCTAATTAACCCGAAGGTATTCTTATTTAGGAAAACATTCCCCACTTGGTGGTCAATGCCGTTTTGGCTCTATCTTCAAATTTGACCATGACCTGGTTATAACCAGAATATCCATCCAAAACGGACATCATCTAGGAACCGTTAACGATTTGTTATACCTCATCTAATGAAGGGACAGGGTGGTTATTATTCTTAGAGGTTTTGTTCAAGTTCCAGAAGTCCACACACATTCAAATCTCCCCATTCTTTTTCTGGACTGGTACTAAATTGGCCACCCAAGTGGTATGTCGAATCAGAAAGATTATCCGGGCGGCCATTAACTTCTAAACCTCCTTGTGAATGAGGGGTTCAATTAGGGGATTGACTGGTCTTTGTTTCTTCCAGAAAGGTTTAACATATGGCTTTAGGGGTATAGTGTGCGTCATGATAGAAGTATCACAAGTCTTAAGATCTTCATACCCCTATGCAATTATGTTAATGTATTCTCGGAGGAGTGCAAGATTCTTCTCTTTCTCCTCCGGGGAGCAAGAGGTACCAATATGGACAAAATTTTCTTCGACGCCGGTCTCAATGTTCACCTTTTCATATGTTCCCCCTTCTAGGGTTTGGGATATTCTGTCTCTAGCTCACGGGTCAGAGTCAAAGAGACGTTCAAGGGAAACCATCCCCTTTGGGATAGTGTTGGTGAGCAGATCGAGGATTCCATCCTTGTTTTTTCCTTGCTTGGTATCAACATGTTCTTCTTCCTCCATGATCTGGTCTTCAAAGTCGCCCACATTTTCCATAAAGGCAAGGATATGTCTGTCATCCTCGAAGACCTGAAGGTGGGTTATGTTATCAGGTATGGAGGGTGTGGGCACCATTTCAACTGAGAATCTCTAGAGCTGGGAACCCTACATGGGCTCGAGGGTACTGGCTGATACAGAGAGTGCGTCTGGAATGAAATTCCATTTCTAGGGAATTACTTCTATGCCGAAGGCCTCGAAGTCCTCTATTAAGCTCCACGCCCGATTGCGATAGGCTACCAACTATTTATCATGACATGTATATTGGTTCCAGACTTTCCTAACTATAAGTTCTGAGTAACCTTGTGCCTGGAGGCATGTGAATCCCTTCCGAAGGGCGAATAGGAGTCTGAGGACTAGGGTCTTATACTCAGTGATTTTATTGGTGCAATCAAACTACAGACGATATGATGTGAGGAAAAAATTTCCTCGAGGGTTGATCAGTTCCACTCTGGCTCTGCAACCTTGTTTGGATATGGATCCGTCAAATTTAAGGATTGAAATTTTGTTTCTAGTGTGATGTGGTTGTAAAATCTGGGTGAAAATCAGGACTGGTTTGGGATGGGGGGAAGGTTCGGGTGCGTCACCCGATTGGGGAGACAAGGGGACCGAAACACCTCCTGGAGGAGTCCCGGCTGGGGGTTGCTCAGAAAATGGCCCGTTAGATACATTCGTGGTTGGAGTGTGGTAGGGTGGGGCATGGCCCCTATTTTTTTTTCTACTTGGAAATATTCAAGGCAAACCTTGGTAGCATCCACACATGTGCATTCCAACTCTGAATGGCCTTGAAAATGAACTCTACACCAAGTGCTAGACAATAGGGAAGCTAAACTCACATTGTCACCCTGGGACCTTACACCGTGCTTTAGTTTTATGATGAGATCATGAATCCTCTGGGTGATGGCGAGATCCTCATTGGGTATCGTTCCACCCGAGATGAAATCTAGGGTCAAAATCTCTTTGGCCCTGTATAGCCTGGGCTCTAACTCAGTGAATGCGACTTCACTCGTTTGACCATAATTAGTGAGGGATTTTTTCATCTTAGGTTTGCTCTCCACTTTGATTTGGTTAGCCTCTCCCCTCCAAGGGAGCGATAAGTGGGAAAAGTCGGTCAAGATATATCCGTTCAAGGATTTGGACCAATTCTAACTTAGAAGCATCCTGTAGATCTCAGGGATGTTGACAACCTGGATGACGATGATGCTGGATATCCAGGGATCTTGTACCAACTGAACTTGGACATTTTTTAGTTCTCCCACCATTTTGATGGTAGTTTTGTCTAGTTGGACAACTGCACCCTTGGAAGGTGTGGGGGTCAGTCTGAGGTTCTTGCAAATAGATAGGGTCATGACATTACCCGAAGCTCCAGAGTCCAATAGGCAGTTGTGTAGGTTTTTACCATGAATTTTAAGGCTGAGCAAGAAGGGGGGGTCCTCTATATTCCCCCAGAATATGGCCGCATTGGCGTCGTCAAACGTGACAGATTTGGTTGGGTGGTTGCGTGATTGCGGGTTCTCTAGGTACAACTAGAGGGACTTCCTTTGCTTGGGACAACTTAGCAATACCTCCATCAAGGTCATGGTGGTGGTGGTATTCTCCATCACCTTCGTGATGTCAAACTTACCTTTAGGAGCCCACAGAATTTTTCTGGTAAACTATCGTGTGTAGTTAGGCATGGGTCCTTTTGGAGGGGGCGGGTTGATATTCACGAGAGGGTCCGGTGGGAGATTCATAATTTTCAGGGGAATCGATGTTGTAAGAGGACCCTTGTTTGACTAAAGCTAGGTGTTGTAGGGAGTCCTAGGGTTGGTAAAGGCGTTAGCCTTAAAATTTGGGATGGAGTCATCGAAGAAACCCTGCAAGTTAGGTTCTTCTCTATCTTATTTGCCTTCTCCAAAAAAGATGGTTTCATAGGAAAAAGCGAAATGGTGGGGTTTGACTGAAGATTCTGGAGGGGGAGAATCACTATTTTGCTGCCTATCAGAGTGTGAGATCTGGATGATCTTCTCCAGCGTGGTGTATTTTACCTCGGAATGCAAACCAATGTCATGCAGCCAACACCATAATGTCAGGGGGTGGAATTCAGCAAGTTTCACAGAATGACTAGGTATCGCTCCCTCTTGGGTGTTAGGCTAAACGGGGGGTACACCCCCATTGTTCGACGTGTTGTTTCATTGTTGATTGGGCTGAGTATTGTTGTTTTTGTTATTGTTATAATGGCTCCGCGCCCTATAGTTATTGGAATTCCGCTCTCTTGAAAAGATGTTCCCTCTTTGGGAGGGGTTAGTTCCATGGGACGTAGGAGGTCCCATCTTCAGCTATCCCATGTCTGTGGTGAGTGAGGACACCAATTGCTGGAGGGATTTGACCTCGACAAACAACTGGGTAGTGGTGTCACCATGTGATGAATGAGGTGGTGGGGCAGGCACAAGGGTGCTTGCTGCCACTGAGAGAAGTCCTCCGGATGCAGATGCATGGAAGAAAGGTATTCTAGGAGGTGAAGGCACTGGGGTTTTTTGTTGCGCACAAGGCGTGTACTCTTGGGGCTGGAGGGTTTTGGTTGGTTGTGGGATAAACATACCGAGACACTAGATTCATCGTAGGGGCACATAGTGCTGGATTAGGATCAAATCCTCTCGAATAAGTTGTTCCCCCGGGTAGCCATTATAAGGTAAGCCCCGACCAATACCGTTGGGAGCTTTGCTCAAGTTCTGGGACAATTTGAGGGTGAGGTTATAAACTTTAGCCAAGGTGTTCCTTTCATTGGCAACGGTGGTTCTCCACATAAGAGTAGCAATAAATAGGTCCAAGGCATTAAGATACATTTGGATAGTTACCTCGGTAGATGAGATAAAGGGTCCTGTACACCATTTCATGACTTTCTGGAACCGATGGTTAAAGGTCGTCAAGGGCTCATTGGGATCCTTCCTAATGGAGATGAACTGGCTGTGGGACCAGGCCGAGTCCACGTGGACTCGGAATACCATCAGAAAGGCGGCCTCCATGTCTTGCCAACTATTAATGGAGTTGGAAGGCAAATTTAGATACCAACTCAACTTGCCTTCCCCAAGAGACAGAGGGAACATTCTTCTTACCACATCCTCGTGCTAGATGCAGTGTCAGTTCATAGTATTTTTATAGGCATACATGTGTTCTTCTGCGGTTCAGGGGCCTAAATGTTTATATTGGAGACAAATCTTCTCCTGGTGTGGAGGGAGATCATTAACAGCGTTGGGAAATTGTCTTAATGGAGACCCAATATTATTGAAATAAGCAGCCATTGGGATGTTGAGTTTAATAGTAAGATTGGTCTTTGGGATAGGCTAGATAACCTGGATATTCGGAGGGGCTAAAAACTCTCTAGATCTAGGGTTGAAAGGCTGCTTGTTCTGGCCGTAAGTTTTCTTTGCTTGGATGGGAGGTTTGAGTTCTGCAAACTCTCTGGGGTTAGAGGTCAACTGTAGTATTATTTCAAAGCATAAAGGAAAAAATGACCCTAACCTATAGAAAGCTTGGTTTCTAAAACTACTGCTTGGGGAACCCTCAAGAGGTGTGGTATTGAAGTTTTTAGGGGAGGATGAGCTCATGCCCTCCTTCTAGCACCAGTTTATGTTGACAGGACTTTGTGATAGTCTCACCAACGGGGGGTTATCACCGAATTCCAGAGTATTGATCAACTTTACATGAAGAGGCTTACCAGAGAGTGGGCTCTCCTGACCTCCAAGAACCTGGTAGTCAGGTCACGATGGTGCAAGTATAGCTCAATTGCACAAGTGACTATTTGTTTTGGGGGGATAACTTGTTTTGACTCATTGACCTCTGAAACTTCAATGATAACGAGTTTCCTGCAAGCATTCCTTATATATAGAAAAGAAAATAGCAAAATATAGGACAAGATTATTTTATATCTCTAACTATATTCATGATATACATCCCCTTAGCATCAACAAAGTTCCAGATGAAAAGAAATAACAAATACTAAACATATACATATAGTCTTCAATCACACATATATCAGTAGCGAGGTAACATATTTAAGTAAATCATTGTAGAACTGGAACAAAGGACATAAGGAAGCATACAACATGAAAATCATTTGCTAACTCCAAGATTAGAAACAACACAAAGCATAGTGCTGAATGGTGTTTCTCATTCTTTCATTAAATTTAAATCCATTATCACTGGTAGTTACACTAGTGGCCCCAGCGGCGAATTAATCTACTTTGAAAAAAATACAAGATTGCTAAGAACTCTGAAAACTTGTATTACTAGTGGACAGCTAAATCATCAATTTGTCGACCCTTGGAATGGCGTCAAACTTGGTATTTATAGTAAACTTTAACTACCTAAGAGACTATCCCTACACTAGCTATTTACATTATATTACAATATTTAAAGCTGGTACTACCTACGTTGTCAGAATCATCTTAATATAATACAATCATTTGAGAAGAAAAGAGAAGAAAGAAAGAAACTTCGGGAAAGCCGCCATCAGAAAAAGTGTCCTTGTACTTGTAGATGTGATGGAGCTTCCTTGAGAGACTTGGGCCATACGCCTTCATTAATGCTTTCCCGAGTCTTGGTATTTGGGCAGGCTCCTGTACGCCAGATATTAAATGCTATAACGATACCTTGGGGCTCGGGAGGCATCTGCAGTAAGCCTTCAGACCAATAGTGACCAGTCACACCAAGAAGGATGATCATGGACCTGACAACAAGCCGTATATAGTGATCAGGCGGCTCGGAAGAGCTATCGACACTTATCACTATAAAAAATACAAAACAAGGAGTCCAAAGATCTGGAATCTGGGAGCTTAAGCTCAAATAATAAAGAATGAATATGTAGTTTGTTTCTGGAGAAGGATTCCCCTGAATCTGGGAATCTTTACTGCCCTTTGAACTTTTCATATGCCTCAAGTATCTGGAGTATGTCATCTTCTTCCACGTCCTTCAGGTAGTCTCAATGATTAACAAAACTTTCAAAATGAACGTCGACATCCTCGACCCTTTCCTTTAATTCTACAGCCACCTTGGCAGCATCATGGGACTCGAGCAATATCTGGGAGAGCTCTGCCATTGTGGTGCCACTGAAATCTCCCTCAGACCGGAATTGAGCCTTGGCTAATTCGTCGAACTTCCCTAGTATGGAATCAATGGGAGTAAAAGTTTTGGGGTTGAGAGGATCAGCCGATGTAATCTCTTGGATGAGAGTCGCATATCGGTCCAATAGAGTCTGGACCACCTGTAGTTGTTCTTCCAGCACCCTTACTAGTTTCTTGTTGGTTTTGACTTTGAATGAAAGTTTGGAGTATTGAGTCTGGAGGAACCCATAAGACTCATCCCCTAAGATGCCTGTAGTCTCTAAATTATCTTCCCCGAGATTCAAAATCTCTAATGAGGCATCCTATCGCTCTTCATACTTCTCGATCTCTCCCTGCCACTAAGGAATGGTGGCCTCTATCTCCTTTTTTGTATCATGTGCCCGAAAGAAGTCTAGGAGAGACTCAAACATAAAACTTCTTATGACCCCATTCTGCCGGGCCATCCACTCATCCACCACTAGCACCTTCTTTTTCATAGCCCTCAGTGCATCAACATTACCTCGAGGGAGCGATGTCCCAGAGACTGAAGGTCCGAGTGTTTTGGAAGAAAGGGGGCGCACTAACTCTGTCAAGAGTTCGAAAAGATTGGCATTGGTAATCTTCAACTCCTTCACCTTTTGAGATTGCTTCTCATACTGGGCCTGAATAGCCTAGCTCACTTCATTTAAGAGGTCTGATTCCCCCTGCTGAGTTCTTTTGCCTTGAGGCACCTTCGTGATTACATACTCTTCAGTGGTTACCTCCGAGTCCTCTTTTCCTGCTAGAAGGGCTGCAATCATTTCCACTACATTAATTTCTGGGGCCCTTTGAGTGTTGTAAACGGTGCAGGCCTTCTTAGGTTTCTTGGGCTTCTACTTCATGGGGGCCGCTCTGCCTTCTGCTTCTTTCTTCTTTTGAGTGGCACCCCAGGATCTGCGGCTGTCGTAGTTCCAACAATCTTTGATTCACATGCCGTACTTAAAAAAATGGATAGGGAAGGAGAATCTCCCGGCGGAGGATAGGAGCCTACTAGGGTAGCTCCAAGACCAAAATTCACTTTGGAGTTCGTTGCATCCAATAATTTCTCAGAGTGCTCAAATTTTTCACCCAACTGAACCATCAGGAGGGCCAAAATGGGGTCTGGGACCTGAGATTGGGTGCCAACCTTCTTCTTTCATTGGGCTTTGGATTTCTCCACAACCTGGGAGCCTGAGGCTTCCAAAAATTGGTTTTCAAATCAGACACTCTTCAGTGAAACCCTCACAAAATATGAGTGGCTGCATTCAATTACTATCTTTGAGATGACCTCGATACTCAAAATCTCTGGCATATCCCAATCCATTGAGGGGGGAGGTCCATCTTGTCTATGCCTGTATCTTTATACTCAGGGCCCTCTTGGGGCCCGATGTCTAAAAACATCTGTGGGAATGTCCGGAGCTCAAGATGTTCCATCATTCCTTTCTACATCCTGGTATAGTGCCATCTCTGGATGTCATAGTCATCTTGGTAGTTGGCCCAAAAATCTTCTAAGTGTTAAGCATGGGGGTTGGCATCCTTGGGCATCAACCTTCCCAGTCGCTCGATTTAATCATAATCCTTCCGACTGAAAGAATATTTGGCTAAGTTCAGGCTACTTAGCTCATTCTCTGCTTCTCGAGCTGCGGTGAGGGAGCAGGAGTATTTCTCGCAAATGAACTGGAACGATGGAGTGGTGACCTTCTTGAGCATCGTCAAGGCATGTGCCTCCAAAATTTTCCTGCAAAATTCTAATAAATCAATCCCGTCACCACAATGTTTGGTTAAGAGGAAGGGTAGCCCAGAGTGTTGATGTTTGTAGCTTCGATCAGATAAAATGTATGAGATATTAATATTATAAGAATAGATTAACTTATGCATATCAATATATATGATAATAATAATAGATATTATTATTAGTGTATGTACATACAATCATAATTGAGAAAATTAATCTATTATCATATTATTAATAAAATCAATTATTAAAATGGATTTGATCGAATGACATCATATTATTCATTATATAGATATTTGAATTGATAATATTGTTATGTTATTCTATATTATATATATGCATATTAATATATATATATAATAATGATATTATTATATATATATCAATATACATATATAATATATATTATAATTGATTGAATAATGTCATCGTATTAAAATTCAACTTGTACTAAACATTGGTGTCGATTACAAATCTTATTAACCAAACACTATGCATTCTATTTATTATCCTATCAAATACTGATCGGATAGTTGAGAGACCGATCGTGTGCATAAGGAGGTGTATTGATTTGTATCGACTAACATATTCATGGTTATCGTACGGTGTAAGTTGCAGTTTAGCATTTGGACTTTTTATCACCCCGCTATCGAGTTGAATGGCAAGTAATATTGTCTATCACCGATTAATATCGGTTCTGTGTATATCATCAAACGTTGAGTATTATTAATCAACGTTTGGGTACTTAGTAATTATCAAGAAGTATTATCGGGTGCTTTGTGATATCGGGTGTTTTTATGAAATGTTGAGTTGCTAAATGTTGTTTAGTATTATCGATTACTAACAGCAAATAATATTGTGAAGAGACATGATAATATAGAGTCATGTCTCTTTAAGGAGACATGCCCCTATACTATTATGTCTACTATATTTATATTCATTTGCTGATTGATTGAAGATAAGCATATACGGAAAACAATGCGAGTCTAATTTATCCAGTCAGCATAATATTAAGATTAATATATTTATATATATATCTGTTATTATATATATATATATATATATATATATATATATATATATATATATAT
>MU226768.1:768020-781853 GCA_018584345.1 Thuja plicata
CATTAATTACGGTTACCCATACATTAAATGACGTGGATCAATCTTTAATTAACATTACATATCCCAATAAAATTAACTAAGTCGGCTAGAGATCTCAAATATCATCATTAATCTAATTACTATAAGTTGGCCAACATCACTGTTTCCACTCGGCAATTTCAATGGTGCTCGGCATTGAACAACTTTTCTCGTCACAAGCAACTTTGCTCGGCACAAGTAACTTTGCTCGGCACAAGCCAAACTTGCTCAGCACAGAACAACCAGAAAAACTATCTTTGAAAGATAAACAACTAATAACTTTTCCAGAGTGCCAACTGATCAAGTACCCTTTTAATTGCCTTTACTCAACCATTCACTTGGTCTTCTTGTTAAATCTTCTTCATCATCAGTAGATATGGTACTCAAACAGATAACAATAGTCTCACCAGCTAAGGTTTGACAGCAATGACAAAATAACAATTGCTTGCATTGTCACTTTCCAACAGTAAAAAGCATGATCTATGGAAGCTCATTTATTTATGACAATTGAGAATGAGAACTTACTAAAGTGAGTCCCCCTTAAGAATAGTCTAAGAACCAAAATTTTGCATCTTGTTTGTTTTTATTTATTTATTTATTGAAATAAATTATCTTATTATTGAAAGGAAAAGTATATCAAATTTAGTTTAAAAAATAGTTCAATTAAGTTGTATCACAAAGTTGTCATGGTTCAATAGGTTGTCTCAAAAGACTTTTTTTCAGTATTTGATTTGATTTTATTACAACCATAACATTCATTATCAACAAGGCTTTGTCTTTTAGACAGTAATTCCAGTTCATAGAAGGAACTAAACTTTTTCTATAGAGCCATATTCACCAAATACAACATATTTCTCCAAATACGATGCTTTCTCCAACTATTGTTCCACCAAATATTCAACATGTCTATTATCTGTACATGTTGAATACCGAGTTAATAACAAAATTCTTATGTGACAACTATAATATAAAAGTATTACTAATAATAGTAGTAGTAGGATGACTCCACCGGTGAAATAGAAACTTTCAATACTACTTTGTGTTTTTGAAATGGATTCAATAGAAGCAACCTCAATGTCAACCATATCATCTGCAACTTTTGGAAGCAAATAACCAAATCCTCTAAAGAAAGTTAGTCAAAGTACATTGTTGTAGTCTTTAAGTTGCTCAATCTTAATGCCAATATGTAAATTTTGTATTTTAGAAGTAGCCTCAAAAGCTCTAATTTGAACCTGTAAATCTTCTAAGGTCTTCTAGAGATCAGAATTATCTTTGAGAGAAGATAGAAGAATGATGATTTGTGATGAGAAGTTAGTACACACAATTATGGCCATAGACTAGGAGAATGGAAAATATGAGAAAAGGGAACCAAACAACCAAATCTCTAAAGATCATACCACAAATGACACATATTCCAATAAACACCATCCAAGATGCACCAAGATATATAAGATCAAGGCAACTGTGAGTAGGGTATATTGAAACACAAAGCTAAAATCAAAAAAAGACATCATGACCAGGCTGTCATTCAGTCCAAATTTGTTTCCATGAATAGGATTGTGTGATGGAGGATTGATAACTTGATGCGAGAAGGATACATCTTGATAGGAAAATATTTATTTGATATTGAAACGAACATTCATTGGCAATAGCTTGTGAAAGGAATAATAGATGAGAAACTAAATGTTAAATTTGATTTGTGAAGACTCATTTGCAATCGCTGTGTCTAGGAAAAGGTCAGTGTCATGGGGTTAAGCTCAGTGTTCGGGAAATCTGACGATGAATATTTATTGCAATGCAAAGAATCAACATAAAGCGAATTAGAACTAGGTAGGACTCCTATATAGATATAGAAAGTATAGGGTTTATTGTGCAATGGGATGGAGGGACAAAAAAAAGGAAATGAAAATTGTGTGGGATGGTCTAAATAGATGATGGATTTGACTACACATGGTGCCTGAAATAGGTTTTCACCATGGTACTTACCCATTGCGCCACCAAAGTGGTTTTCACAAATGGATGAACTTATTTTTCTTTACTTTATTTTTATTTTATTTTTTATTTTTGGTATTATCATGGCACCTATTTGCCAGATTTTCACTAGGATAATAAGTTTTTTCAGGACTTTTTATATTGTTTTTTTATTTTTGTTGATTTTCTGATTTTTTTGGATTTTCTCTAACTTTCTGGTGGACAATAGGAATTGCTCACTGACTACGTATAAAATTTCTTGAGGTGCAAGATATTTACATGATCAAGGATATGATTTCTCTCTAGTGTTTCTATCTGATATGCTCTAGATCTAAATTTAGGTATAGCCACAAATGGTTTCAACCAGTTAGGTTTAAACTTTCCTTTCTTTTCACGGTTCTAGAGATTCTTCATGTTATGTTGTAGGACAAGATCACCAACTTCAAACTCATGGGGTTTGATCTTCTTGTTGAACTGTAAGTGCAGGAAATTTTGATACACATGGAGATGGGTCAGAGCATTTAGGCACCTCTAATCAAGGAGTTCAACCTCTTGAATGCGAGAAACTCAGTATTCTTCTTCATACATCAGATTCTTCGAGGAGATTATGAGGGAAGGGAGCTCAATTTCAATGGGAAGGATGGATTTTGTACCATAACTAGGGGAAAATGGAGTGGCTCTAGTGGGGGTACAAATGGAAGTGTGATAGGCCCAAAGGGTGGGATTCAACTGAAGGTGCTAGTCACAGCCAGTATCATCAACTATTTTCTTGAGGATTTTCAAGATTTTTTTATTTGTAGCCTCTGCCTGGCGTTATCTTGTGGGAAGTACTTGGAGGAAGAGTGCTGAGTAATACTAAAGTTCTTACATAACTCTATGACATATTTTTTCTTGAAAGGGGTCCCATTATATGTGATAATGTCTTGAGGGATGCCATAGCGATATGTAAGATAGTTCAAAATGAACTTTGAAATCTGTTTGCCAGTGGTGTAAGGGGAATGGATTTAACCCATTTTATGAAGTACTTTGTGGCAAAAATGATATACTTGTGGCCATTGGAGGAATTAGGGAATATTTGGCCAACAAGGTCAAGTCACCAATGGGAGAAAGACCAAGGTATGATGGTAGGCTGAAGGGATTGGGATGGGGCATGTATCAAATCAGTGTGTTGCTGACAAGGTACACATTTATTCACATAGTGGTAGGAATATTTCTCCATGGTGAGCCAATAGTTTCCAGTGCATAACAGTTTCTTTTCCAAAGTGAGGCTATTATAATAAGCTCAATAGCTCCCTTGATGTACCTCCTCTAAGGATGTTTGTACCTCCTCTAAATTCAGACACCTTAGAGGAGTTCCTTCAAATTGTTTCTGGAATAGGGTGTTACCAAGGATTATTTAATGTGGGGTTTGGAAAATAAAGGTCTTAAATTAATTTTGTGTAAGGGTAAGTGGGGTGGTTCCATCCTTAAGGTAGGAGTAAATTTCTTGATACTGAGGGGAATTAGGATTAATAATTTCACATACCATTTCAGCCTTGGGTTGGTCATAGGAAAGGACCATAAGATTCTCAACAAGTAATTCACCCTGTGAACTATTTTAGGCATAGATATCAAAGACCCAATGATAGCCATGACATAAACAACTTTGTTGTTTGTTCTTGGAATCTAATGTAAAACAATCTCTGTGAAATGTTATTTTAGGTCTTCAACCATTCAATGGTAGGGGAGGAGTTTTTCATCCTTCATTTGGTATTCATCATTAAATTTCTTGATAACCAACTGAGAGTCACATAGGACTAGTAAGTTGAATATTTCCCATTGGATGACTTGACATAGTCCTATCACCAAGGCCTCATATTCTGCAATATTTTTTGTGAATAAAAATTACAATTTATAAGATTTATGGATGAGATCCCCTTGAGGTGTGACAAACAAAATGCCTACTCCCGATCCTTTTTGTGTAAAATATCCATCAAAATAAAGTTTCAATTGGATGCTCTGGGTGAAAGTCAAAATGGATTCATCTAGAAAATCTATAATGATAGGATGATCCCCTTGAATAGGAGCTTCTGCTAATTGATGTCGAAACACTTGTCCCTTAATAGATTTTCGGTCCACTTAGATAATGTCAAATTCACTAAGAACTATAATCCATTTAGCAGTGCATTTAGTAAGAGTAGCTTTAGACAACATATATTTTAGTGGGTCAATCTTTGCAACAAGTTGTATCTTATATTTAAGCATTTAGTGACGCAACTTCTGTGTACAAAAGACAATGGCCAAACAAGATTTTTCAATAGGTGAGTAATTCAGTTCATAGCCCACTAGAGTTCTGCTGAGATAATAAATTGCTTTCTCTTTTCCATTGTCATCTAAGTATGCCAAAAGAGCACCCAGAGCAACTTCAGTAGTTGATATGTACAAAATTAGAGGTTGGCCTAGAAAATGTGGGACACACACTCGAGGATTAGCTAGATACCCTTTCAATCATTCAAATATTGTTTGACATAGGCAATCCCATTGAATCTTGATACTTTTGCACAGTAGTTGAGAAAAGGGATGTACTTTAACAAACAACTATGACATGAACCTTCTGATAGATTGGAGTTTTCCTTGCAGAGTACGCAATTGTTTGAATGTCCCAAGGGAAGAATTTACAAGATGGATTTTAATTTCTTTGTATCTACTTATATGCCTCTGCGTGACACAATATAGCCTAACAATTATCTGGATTGGACTCCAAAGACATATTTCTTGGGATTGAGATGAAGCTTGTACTTCTCCAATATTTCAAATATTTTTGTGAGGATGGAAATGTGTGAGTCGTATGTCTTTGATTTTTCCATATGGTCATCCACATAATCTTCCATGATAACATGCAAAAGGTCATGAAAGATTTTGGTCATTTCTCGCTGATAGGCTGCACCTTCATTTTTAAGACCAAAGGGCATGACCTTATAACAGAATGTACCCCAAGGGGTTGTGAATTCAATCTTGTGTTAATCTTTTGGTGCTATTCTGATTTGATTATACCAGAGAAGCCATCCATGAGGGACAACATCTCATGTCCAGCATTCAAATCCACTATGATATCAATATTTGGCAATGTAAAATTATCCTTAATACATGCCAAGTTCAAGTCTCTAAAGTCTGTACAAATGCGGATGCCCCTAGCAGGTTTACCTACTGGTACAATATTAGAGATCCACTGAGGATAATCAATAGGTCTGATTATCTCAACATCAACATTTTTTGGAGTTCATCTTTGACTAACAAAGCAACTGTGGATGCATCCTACGCAACTTCTTCTTAACAGGTTTAACCTTTGGATCAACTACAAGATGGTGTACTACTAAATCTATATCTAGTCTAGGAATATCTTTGTAGGTCTAGGAAAAATTGGTTTGTTGTTTCTTGAGAAACTCAGTCATATCTTTACTTTCTTGATCATTGAGTGATGCAGCGATATGTGTAACCTTTGGATCTTCTTCTGTACTGAGATTGATTGTTATTTTATCTTCTATCAGGATAGAGGATTATTCTGGCTGCAAAGATATAAATGCCAGGTCAAATTCTCCCTCCTCTAACACCTCATAGAGGTTCTCACTATCTAAGACACGTCTTTTATTTTATTTTTTTCTTCATCCAAAGGTACCTGCAAGAGGTTTTCACCAGGGGATGTTTTATTATCTTTTTTTATTTTATTTTTTTTTTTCATTTTTGTGACTAAGAGTGTTGACCTAGCTACCAAAGTAGGCTTTCTCATTATAGTGAATTTGATGCTCGTATTCTCAAAGATTCTTAAGTTTGAAGAGTGCTAACACTGCCTCATCTGAATTTCATATGTCCAAGGATGGTAGTGAATCTTGTTGATTCCAATAAAAGAGCTCAGGGTTTTTGAGTGGAAGGCTAGGGAATGAAAGGATAGATTCTGTGGTGGTGAGGACACGGGTATAGCCATCAAGGTAATCTTTAATGTATTGGAAAGGTACTTCAATGAATTCTTCTTTGGTATCTAAATCAGATTCAACTAAGCAATAGTCCTTAGTGAAGTTCATCTTAGTTTCTAAGGAGCCCATTCCTTTACCACATGGGTAACCTTTTTCTCTAATGAGGGTCCTTCTTCATGTTTCCTTTTCTCCAAGACCGGTACCATGATTTCCCATGCTTTCAACAATGGGAGTGGATTTTACATACTTTTCTTTAGGGAAGGTTACTGGTTTCTCTTCTTCCTTGTAAATCTAAACTAGGAAATTAGATTCCATGTGTTCATCCGATAAAGATCCCCAATGTTCAAAAGTAGTATTTTTTCATTTCATGATATCCTTTTCTTCCGAGGGAACTAATTGTGAAGGTTTTGCATAATAATTTGGGGACAAGGGGAGTTGTCCAATGCACATAGAACTTTCAAACTTATATTCCCCCATCCCTTGATTTGTAGATTTTATTTTATTCTCTGAATCAAGAATATTTTGTTTGATGGTTTTCTCCTTTCCTTTCGATTTATCTGAGGGGATTTATGATGTCTCTTTAGTACTTTTAGAGATATATTTTTGAATTACAGGCGGGGTGGGATTATCATTTTTAATAGGTTGACCAAATTCATTCAAAGGACAGTAATTTGATTGTTTACCCTAAAATCTTTGCAATATTGAAAGGGTTTGGGACCTCTAGGAATAGTTATTTCTCTACCATGATGTGAAAACTTTAAACATCAGTGATATGTAAAAGGTACATCTTTGATAACATGTATCCATGGTCATCCCAAAAATATGTTATATGGAAGATCTAGGTCAAGAACATGAAAAACTATCTCAATTAGAGTCAGGCCCAGTTGCAGAGGGAGTGTTATCATAATTTTTTTCTCTCTTTCTCTATCATCATAGGCCTTTATTGTGATTCTTTTCTTTACATCAAGGTCTTCAGAAATACCAATTACTAGTACATTTGAGACCTCTTTTTGATGGATATGCATTGCAATTAAGACACTACGCCGTCGGGAAAGCAACACAGACCGGTGTTGCGGTTTTGGTGTTGAAATCCGACATTGGCTATGTCTATTGTTATTGTGATGGTCATGACCATCACAATGTGCATCGGCTATGAGGGTTAGTATGCCATTGTTACACATTATGAGTGTCGCCATTACGACGGGTATACGACGAAGATGCTGTACATGTGATGTCCACCTATCGGACTATTCTGACATCTAGACGTCACATGTAGTGTTTTGGCGTCGGTCATCCACTGAATACTGTCACAATTGTGACAATATGCTATGTTTAAAAAAAAAATATTTGTCATGTGCATGGAGTGACCTTAAAATATTGATCTTCTCTTTGTTTTGAGAATATTTTAACATTCTCTACTTAACAAGGCCAACCATGTGAAGGTGGAAGCTCATCTGGCCTCTCCTAAGAGTCTCTTATGACCCTTTACGATAGTTTAAGATCTCTAAGATGTAATCTTAGGGATTTTAAAGGGTCATAAGGGATCCTGGGACACAACAATTGATAAACATAAATGTAGGCATCATGGTCACAATTTTTTGGAGACACAACATAATTGAGTGGTATACCCAGATGATGCAACACAAGCACTACTCCTCTAGTTCTAAGTTGGCACTGTAGGATCCAAAAACCATAGATAAGGAATAAATTTAGAGAGCGGAGGAGGAGGGCCATAACGACCAAAATAATATAAGGGATCCTATATTATTTTAGTTGTTATGGCCCTCCTCTG
Source organism: Thuja plicata (assembly GCA_018584345.1). NCBI lineage: Eukaryota > Viridiplantae > Streptophyta > Pinopsida > Cupressales > Cupressaceae > Thuja > Thuja plicata. The sequence continues at coordinate 775,752 of MU226768.1, forward strand.
CTCTCTAAATTTATTCCTTATCTATGTTTTTGGATCCCGCAGTGCCAACTTAGAACTGGAGGAGTAGTGGTTGCATTGCATCGTCTGGGTATACCACTCAATTATGTTGTGTCTTCAAACAATTGTGACCATGATATCTATATTTACATTTCTTAGCTATTGTGATATCTACATTTATGTTTCTCAGCTGCGTAGAATATATAGTGTTAGAAGGCCCCAGATGGGCATAAATTCAATGTACAATTATGGTCTTGAATAGATAAAGTGGAACTACAATTTCAGCAAGGCTGGGAAAAGTTTGTGCATAATTATTAACTTTTTCTAAAATTCCAGTTTTAGTTTATCTTTACAAGACCATAATTGTACCATTGAATTTTTGCCCATCTGGGCCTTCTAACACCATATGTTCTCCTAGTTTTTTATGTTGTGTCTCCAAAGAATTGTGACCATGATGTCTACATTTATGTTTCTCAACTGTTGTGAGATTAAAAGTCTTCTAAGGAACATGTCGTGTCTATGTGGAACTACATAGGATCGTCACCAAAGGGGGTTCCAGATCAGAGAACTCCCTTTCAATTAATAATTATGAAGCCATCAATGGTATACTAATTGTTTAGGATTATAAGTTTCCATTGATGGCTTCAAATTACCAAGAAAAAGGTGTATAAAAGACTTAGCAGACTCTAGATCCTTTTGCTTGAATTTCTGCCCATCTGGGCCTTCTAACACCATATGGAATGTGATGTGTTTATAGAAGAGATCAGACTCCACCATCATCACTGCCTCACTGCCTAATGTCGTTGAAGCAACATCAGACTCCACCATCATCACAATATGATCACCAAATAGGTTTTTATGTATTCTAATTTTAAGTTGGGTTGTTTCTATTCTTGTTTTATGAAGTTGGGTGATCCTTGCCAATGTCTCCGGGGTTGAATCCAGTATGCTCCTGTATGATCCAAAACCTGGAAGGAAGGAAAAGATGGGGTTAGATCCAAAGGATCTAAGTGATTCCTGGCACCTTATTAGTGATCCTCATCTACAATTATGCATGTGCATAGTCAAGCCATACACTTCAAAAAGGAACAAAGATAAAATTTACAAAAACCCATCCAAGATATAGAAAATCACAACGAAGTCATAAACAAAAATAAGTTCATGAGTTTATAAAAATATGTCCAACGTATCTACATGAAATTCTAAAAAAGTTTCATTATCTACAATAGCCGTCTGTTAATCACATTTATGCATATGGTCCCAACAAAGTAGTGCACAAACTACACAAAGAAGGTATCGTAGAAACATGATTTCTGCTTTCACCATTTAAGCAATCTCGGCGGCACTAGCTGCCTCTTGAGCCTTGCACAAGTTGCACTCATTTCCTACATTAGGTATAGACATAGATGGGGTGGATGTAAATGTGGTTTCATAAACCCACCGAAAGTATTGACATCTACTATTTCCCTACAATACCAAATCTACATCAGTTCTTCCTAAAATAATTATAACTTGTCACATTACTTTTAAAAATTAAAATATAATTCCATATCCAGACCTTTTTCCTATTTGGGAAACCCCAAAATGAATGCCCAAGATTACTTGTTGTGCGTGACGTCTTCAACACACAAGGGCCAACACCACATTGACACATAGGCACATTGATCGAAGCCATTGATGCTATATCAATCAATATTGCATTGTCATTCCAACATATCATTTTGTTTAGTTGGTTATTTTGTTCATTCATACTAATTATAATTGCAATAAAAAGAAACATACTAATCATGTAGACAACATCTCAAATCAAATTGCAAAATGACTATTGTCAATCACAGTACATGTAAATGCAACGTCCTAACTGCACTTGATGGAAACCATATGCATGGTTGTGATTGGGGCTTTTAGTCCTTACCACACATTGAAATGCATGTAAAGGCATCTACAGTTGGGGGCATGTCAAATTTTGATATTTCTATCAGGATTCAAGTGTATAGTTTGACATTCACAAATTGCCTTGTGTAAGCTGCAGTTAACAAACTATTCTCACAAAAATTATTGATGTTTCAACGATTTCTCTCATTACTTCTTCTCCGATTGAAACAATTGGGACTACCTGGGAAAGATGAGTAGGCTCTACTATACCCTTTTCCATGTTCATTACATGCATGGATAATTTCTTCTTTTCTATCTCCATTCCTCATCATGCTTCATCCTTGTTATATTCGTGTCTGGAATATTGATATTTAGAGTCTACTCACTTTCCTGGGTACTCCCAATTGTATGAATTGGAGTTGAACCATGTGTCACCTACACTCTTGCAAGTAATTTTCAACACATCAATGATTTTTTTGACATGATAAGCAATTTTTGCATGTCAAATTCATGGATGAAACATGGGTCAATGAGTTTGACTCAAAAAACTATACACTTGAATACAAATAGCAATATTAGAAGATAATGAAAAGCTTTGATGAAATTTTAATGGGATATGTAGTTGGGTATAAAAAACAATGGTCCATGAAGAACAAAAGAAAAAAAGAACAAAGAACAAAAGAATGGAATCAAGCATTCAAAATGCAAAGATGTAAACAATGCCAGTATTAAACAGTGAGCTCATAAACAATGCATGATGCCCTAGCTTGCAGACCGCGAGCCATCAAGATATTTCCTCATGAAATGATCATCAACAGGGAGTACCACATAGTGAATATCAACAGCAAAACAAATATATACGGGGAGTACCACATAGTACCAATGAGGAGTATGACCACATAGTACATACATATACATATATATACATATACATATACATATACATATACATACATATACATATACATATACATATACATATACATATACATATACATATACATATACATATACATATACATATATATACATACATATTTATATACATACATATATATATATATATACATACATATATACATATACATATACATATACATATATATATACATATACATATACATATATACATACATATATATACATATATATGTATGATGTTATTGCTGTCATTGCATGCTTGCTTCTCATTGCATGTGTTAGCACTGCATTGGTTTTCTTTGAATTTCTTAGCCTTTGCTTTTCCCGGGCTTTCTTGGTTTAAAATCCTCAGCTTTGCCGCGCAAAAGAATTCAAAATCTCTTTTGAAGTCATATTTTAGTTTGGTCGCTTTGTTGCGTCGGTCTTTTTAAAGTGTCTCTAAGTTGTGCGAGTGGGCGACGAGCTTTCAGTGAAAGAGAACCGCGCAATCACGATCAGCTTATGTCAAGCTTTCATTTGTGTGCGAGTGAGCGGGTTCAATGTTTTAAAATGTAAATCGTGCAGTCCCGATGTCTTATGAAAGTCGAGTTATAGGTTAGCGATTGAGCAGGCTAAAAATGGTTAAACTCATCGCTCACTCGCTAAGAGTTAACTGAATGAAATATTGAAACAGTGAGTCAGTGACGGGTTAATAGTTTGTATGTCGCACAGTCACTGTAAAATTATGCTATCTATATCATGCTTCACGACCGAGCGAGTCTTGTTTAAAAATGAAGCAGTCGCATGCCCGCATCAAGTTTTATGTCAATGTTAAAAGTCAGCGACTACGCGACGAGGTCATGTTCTAGAGGTTGCCCACTCGCTTAGGTTCTAACTCACTTCTATTTTGCAGTGCAAGTGCGCGGCGAAGGTATGAAGTATTAATATGAAGATTCATCGCTCAGTCGCACGAGCATTTTTCAAGATTCTTAAAAGTCTGTGACCGAGCGACTAAGGGACCATTCATCGCCTCGCTCACTCGCTGATGCTTTGAGGTGATCAAAAGTGAACCCGCGAGTATGCGATGAGTTAAAAGAGGAAAGACATCGCTCACTCACCAATCAACAAAGATGAAAGGAAAAGAGCTCACAAGTAGGCGACTAAAGAAAGAAGGTGCATAGTCGCGCACTCGCAGTCAGTGATGAGGTGAAATTTTCAAGCTCGCGAGTTTGCGACTGAGAAAAGAACAGATGCCATCGCTCACTCTCGCATAAGGTAAAAGCTAGACTATTCTGTAGTGTGAGTGAGCGACCAGATAAAGCATGTGGTAAAGAAATGAACATCTCTCACCCGCTTAGATCCAAAAGTTAAAGTTTAAACAACCAGCGAGTGTGCGATTATGGAATAGCTGAAAGATAAGATGCATAGTCGCTCAGTCGCCAAGACTCAGGTGACATGAAATTTTAACTAGCGAGGGTGTGATAGGTTAAAGGTGAAGGAAACATCGCTCACTCCCACGATTCCAAAAGAAAAGCATAAAAGATAGCGAGTATGCGATAGACATAAGATGAAGTTCAAGAACTAGGTCATCGCTCACTCGCAGAAGGTGAAAAGTGGAGTGAGGATGGATGGCGAGTATGCGACCGGTTGAATAACAGGGGTGCATCACTCACTCGCAAGGATCTTTCCAAAAGTAAATAAAGTGCAGTGTGTTGGCTAGTTTCAGGCTGATCAGTGCCAGATGGAAAAAAGCGTACACTCTCTTCCAGCTAGGATCAAATAGTGCAAGTTGATCGCGGCATTAATGACAGAATGAAATCTTCATGACAGTTCAAGTGCAGGAATTTAGCTTTCAAGTTGACAAGATGCAGTTCTTAATGGCTATAAGTGTAAATGATTGAGTCTGATTCTGTACATCTCCCATTTCTGCATTCTGAGTTTTTCTGCGAAGAGTAAGAAGCATTATTGGTTTGGAGTTTTGTGTTTGAGACAGTAGAATTCAAAAAAGGAAGGATGAGTCAAGCTATTGTTCCTACTACCTCACAAGGGTCTGGGAAGAAGAAGGAAGTCGCACCAAAGAAATATACAGAAGAATTTGTCAAGTTGCTGCCTGGGACTCTGAATACAAACAACGCAGATTGGGTAAAATGGAGCGACAAGTGGTCTCAATATAGAAATCCAGTAACCCCAGACTACTCTGGTAGTACTTTATTTCATTATTTTTGGAACAATAGGGTCAAGCCAGTCCCAATTTGCAATCCATGGGATTTAAATATGGCTAAATTAAATGTGCCTGACGTCTATGTTGACATTGGTCTCATTAAGGAGTTAGCGAAAAACTATTGCCCAGTGGCTAGGGTGATTAGAAAAAAGAATAAAGAAACCCTAGTCTCCATAGATAAAAGATCAGTAGCTGAGGTGTTTGGAATTACCGGTGCATTATGCACTGATATTGACTTAAAGAAAATTAAAGCTGATTATGTCAAGAGAGCATTTGATAAAAAAGTATGAAATGCCTAAATTTATGCCCAGAGTAGATAGGCACCTGGTGAAGATTCCAGACAATTTCAAGCCACCTTTTGACCTATCTCTATTTCATCATTATGTAAAATGCACTGTATATGGTGTGAGTAGGGTCCTAGGCCTTGATGGAGACTCTACAGTATCTCAGGAGATACTCATGATAGCAATGAACATCCAGCACCCAGAAGTCAACACTGATTATGATTATGTTGGCTACATAGTTGAGGCTATCCATGCTAGATTGTTAGAAATACAATCAGATAACCCCACACCCACTTCCAATCATTACTCTCATCTGATGTTCATGATTCTATATTATAACAGAGCATCAATGGATAAGGAGCTTGAGCTATTTGTATCAGAACATGGTGTGGAGGCACCAATCCAAAGATGGCCTGCAGTATCGGATAGTGGGTCTATCAATTCTTCATTTGTATATTTTTGCAACTGGATTGTGGATCCAATTTTTGATTTATTGGGAACAGACAGGAACACACTTCGATTTGAAGTTAGAAAATTTTTGAGACCATGGGAGTATGTCACTAATTGGCCCATCTCCCACAACTGGGCTGATTTCTTCTTCTTCGATTACATAACCATTATCAGAGTATATGGCTGCACTCAACCTCCTCACATTCTCCCTAAATTTGTTCCTCCCAGGATTGCTTTCTTAGAATTTATCTAGCAAATTACTTGGTTAGACAAGGAGTTTCTGGAGGGGCATAAGAAGGGAACCTTCATCCCCAGATTATGGGTGGGTTTTTATTTCACTATTAGGAAGAAGATGTTTGATACAATCAATGATTA
>MU226768.1:811211-824617 GCA_018584345.1 Thuja plicata
CAAACATAGACATCTCAAACTCTTTTCTCATCTCATTAGAAAATTATTTGCATAGCATATCATTGCCTCCAAATATGATGTCATCAACAAATATTTCAGCAATCAAAGTGTTAGCATCAATATCTTCTTTCAAATAAAAATTAATGTTTTCACTAGTCCTTACAAATCCAATACTTATAAGATAGGAATGAAGTCATTCATACTAGGCTCTAGGAGCTTGTTTTAATCCATACAAGGTTTTATGAAGTCGACATACCATGTTTCTCATGTCTGGATCTACAAACCCTTCTGGATGCTCAATGTATACCGCTTCTTCAAGTATTCAATTTAGGAATGCTTACTTGACAACCATCTTGTATACCTTTAATTCTTTGAATGCAGCATAAGAAAGTAGTATTCTTACACCTTCTATCCTAGCAATGGTTGAAAAGGTCTCTCCATAGTCAATACCTTCCTCTTGTGCATACCCCTTGCATACTAGTCTTTCTTTGTTTCTTGTGACTTCTCCATTCTCATTCAGCTTGTTCCTGAATATCCATTTAGTGCCGATGAAATTCTTGTCATCTGGTCTTGGCACAAGTGACCATGTATTATTCTTCTCAATTTTCTCAATCTCATCATTCATAGAACTTATCCATTCTTCATTATCAAGTATAGCATTGACAGTTTTTAACTCAAACTCACAAATTAAACAACTTGTGTTTAGAGACTTACTTCTTGTTCTTGTACCAACTTTCTTATCTCCTATGATCTGGATCTTTGGATGGTTCCTTCTTACATATCTGGAAAGTATAGGTACAACTCTTTGTCTATTATCTTGATCATCATTTTGTCCTTCATTCTGTTCTTCATCACCTTGCACATTATTTTGATCATTATCCTGACCATCGGTTGCAACATTCTGTTGTTTAGGAATTAAGCACTGTTTCTCAGGTAGAGTGTTGGGTTCTTCATAGTATAAAAACTTGTTGTAGTCCTCTGGTTCTTTTGTGCTTTCCAGCTCAATCTTTTTTGCAAATTCATCTATCTTTACATTGGCACTTTCAACAATTTTGTTAGAAGCCTTGATAAGACATTTATAAGCCTTGCTCTTGGTGGAATACCCTAGAAATATACCTTCATCACTCTTGGTGTCAAGCTTTCCATTTCTATCATCCTTTAAGATATAACATTGACTACCAAAGATTTTGAAGTAACTTATGTTGGGTGTTCTACCATACCATAGGTCATAGGGTGTCTTCTTTGTGTCCTTCTTCAATTGTACTCTATTTAATGTGTAGACAACAATACTGACAACTTCCCTCCAGAAGATTTGGGTGATGCCTCTTTCTGTCATCAGTGTTCTAGCACAATCAACTATGGATCTATTCCGTCTCTCAGCAATCCCATTTTGTTGTGGTGTTCTTGGTGCATAAACCTTTCTTTTTATACCATGCTCATTGCATAAATTAGTGAATTCATTTGATATAAACTCTCCTCCTCTATCTGATGTCAAGCATTTCAAATCCTTACCACTTTGTTTTTCTACCATAGCCTTATACCATTTAAACATCCTTAATGCTTCAGATTTATCTTTTAGAAAGATAACTGTCATCATTCTAGAGTAATCATCAATAAATAGAATAAAATATCTATCTCCATAGTATCTCTTTGTCCTCATTGGTAGACATAGATCAGTATGGACTAATTCTAGAATATCATTAGATGTATGGGTTTTGTTAGCTCTTTTTCTTGTAGAATCAGTATGTAGCAGTGAATTCTTTCTTCTTTAATTCCCAATCTAGATTCTCATAGTGAAAAGACTAATTAACAAGGATGAAACATCCTTATACACTTTGGGTTACACAAACCTAGGTGGTTGCACCTTCAACAGACTACTATTTTTTAGTAAATCTGATAGTGGATTAAGGATTCATGATCCTTCTTCTTTTTAAGTCAGTTGGCTTAGGAAGGTTAACCTATTGATTCTCTCTTTAAGAAATCACTAAGATGAACTATATTTCATACAATTATCTAGACATGTACTTGAAATAATAGAAAAAAAAGATTGATTAATATTTGATTGCCGATAACAACCATTCATCAGAAATTGACTAGTGCCTAATCCTAAGCCATAGAGTCAAAATGAAATATACATACACTAGAGATCATCAATGGAAATACAAATAAAACCTTAGATAGAATGCCTTACAAACTATCTTCTCACTCTCACACCCATGTATCAAATTCCTGCATAAACCCTAACTCTCTGGAACTATTTGCAAGATTTAGACCTTCCTTGAAAGCAACTTACAAACAATAACATAGCTACCTTATAACCAGTATATTCAAGATGCCTTACAAATCAAACATACAAGAGCTAAAATGTAAATGCAAAAAGACATCATTGGTATCAAAATGGAGATTCCATTGTATTTTATTCATAAAATCTTGATTTTAGTACATTCAAACTCATTCCAAACTAAAGCTTAGACACCATTCAGAAGTCTGCCTCTTAGTCTTATTTTTACCATCCTTTACAATATAATAAAACTTGCTATTTATAGATAGCCTTATTCATCTTGGAATCCTTTTAGAAAATAAGGATGCAAAAAGCTTCAGATGACTAAGCTATAGGATAAAATTTACACCTCTCAAATAGGACAAAATATCAGGCAGAGAGAATAACCATTCTTTGTTACAAGTTACATAGTCTTTTATCTGATGACCGCTTGAATGGCTGAAACTACTTTGAAGTTTTTAGGTCTTCATCATCTGGAATTTGTTTTCTTCACTAATGCAGAATCCTATACTTGCCTTTATTCAAACTACTAAGCATCGCTGGTGCTCGCTGTCACTCCTACATTATTACTTTCTGTTACTGGAGTAACTATACCATATTTTCTTACCCAGGTGGTAATCACCTCATCATTCAGTCATCTGAAGTTGAGAACCTCATCTTTTTGGCTATTGAACTCCTCCCAATCAATACTGGCCTTCTCAATCTCTGATTCCCAAGATTCAAAAAATGCTCTGGCCTTGTTGAGAATGTCAATGGTTAATACAATCTGGACCAACCTATATTTTCCAATGTGATAATTCCTTTTTGTCCTATTGGTTAATGTTTCATTCAAATTCCTTAGCCACATGGCTTCATCTTTTATGTCTCCATCCTTTTTGAACATGTTAGGAAACATATCATGCCTATCTCTAGAAAATTCTCCTCTCAAGGTCTCTATCTTTTTGATGACCACATTTTTCTTGATGTCCAGGTCAGTCATCAGTTTAAGGAATTTGTAAGTCCTTGTCAAGATGATATCAATATTATTCTACTCCTTTGAGGTGGAATAGAATGACTTTACATGGGTTTTCTTCCCTTTCCAGCTGTCAATTATCAAGCCCCAACACTCTTTACCTTCATCATGCTTGTTTATTATGCTGACAATCTTCTTTCCCATCAAATAAAGATTAGCGAGATTGACTTCACCAGCACACCTCTTGAGGATAAAGTATATCTTATCAGAATGCCTCTGCTTCACCAATTCTTTGGCTTCTTTATATGCAAGGGATTCCTCAAGATCCTTTTTGTCTTCTTCTTCCAACCTTGATCTTTTAGTGACCAACCTATTCTTTTCAACCTCTAACTCTGCTTTCTTAGCATCAATGATCACTTGGGTAGTAGGGCTTACTGGTGCAGGGGATGGGGGGTAAGTCACAAATGGGCTAGATGATGAGGGCTGGTGAGGTTCCTGAGCAATCATCATCTGGGGCATTATTTGTACTGTCTACCTCCCCTTCAGAAATGCTATTCTATTATCCTTCTGTAGGGATTTAACCCTTTCATCATTGTATTCTTTTAATAAAAATTCATACTTTTGATTCAGGCTATTATAAGCCTCTTTCTCCTTTTTCAGCCACCCTGAGGCTCAGATTATCCATTTGAAGGACAAGGTTAGCTGCCTCAGTACCTGAGGTATCAGAAACTGTTTTAACAATGAGGCTTCCTGCATCCTCAATTTGGTCATCTTCTTTCACTCTTCTTTTGTCCTTCTTCTTTAAGGCCCCAATTGCTAGGGTTGCATGATTTTCACTAAACTAGGCACTAATTGATGTTCCAACAGTGCTCAATGGTTTTTCCTCCTTTCTAATAGCATCAAAAACTACTACATCAACCAAGTCCCATTGAGGTAGGATAATGACTCCCTGTTCCTTGACCAATTCTCTACCCTCTTCAGGGGTGATTTTGTCAAATTTAAACATTAGCTCTGGCTTGACCTCTTTTTCTATATCATCTTTGGCATGATTTGGTTGAGCTTCCTACAACCTTTGGCATTTATTTTTGAACTCATCAATGTGATTTATCCATAGAAATTGAATGAAGGCCCTAGTTTTGACAAAGTTTTCATCTGACAAGAACTCCTCACTGGCCTGCTTAGTTACAGGATCTAGTTCTTTACCTATGAATTCTTCCACTGTGAGATCAATAGTTGTATTCCTAGGTGCCTCTGGCACTCCTTGTAATTCTTGGGCAGTAACAAAAACTTTGCCAGTGTTCCTCATTTGAACCAATTGCTCAGCAATGGCTTGGTCATCCAAATGTATAGGAGACTGGGAGGGAGAGTACAACTCACTCTCTTTCTCTTTTCCCTCCACCTTTTCTTTCTTGGGAGAGGGAATCTCTTAGTACTTTCTGGCCTCTTTCCTTTATGTCAGAAGATTTACCAACTTTGGGCATGATAGTAGTGTACCCTCTCCTCTTGTACACCACATAATTCCCTGGTGGGACTACTCCTACTTGTGAAAGTTTTCTCAAGATGGCTTGAGCCTTTTCTGGCTCAGCTTCCATTATCCTCTATTTCTTCTCACTGAGGGTCTGCATGATTCCCTCAAATAAATTCATTAGGGACTCAATCTTCTTGGCCCAAGGGAAACATTCCTTCAAAGGATCATAAGATTTATAAAAATTGTGGACAAAGTCCAAAGACTTCTTGTACACCAGCCATTTCTCTTTCCTAACCTCTTGGTCACCTAGATCAAAAAAATTTCTAATAATATCCTCAGGGAAATTAAACTGGTGCTCTAATGTTAAGCACTTGGTTCTTTTTCTGAACATGCCCATTATAAAATCTTCACTGTCTTAAAATCTTCATTGTCTGCACACCTGGATACATATGTTGCTAAGTGGTAGGGTTGAAAATACTTATCAAACTATGCCCACCCACCCTTTAATATGATGAAATGATGGGCTCTTGTAATAGTAGGGAAAATGCTTCCTTTCATTTTGCTTGTTAGGGTTTCCTCCTGTAATCCACCTAATTGTCTCAAAACCTTTACAATTCCAATCTTTAAAGGTACTCTGTAGGGAAGAACATTGGGGGTTCCCCTAAATCTATAAATCCTTATCACTATAGAAATGGTGTATAAAATCAAATCTCCCCAATTGTGGGCAATTTTTAACTCTAGGGAAAAATCCATGGGTCTTAACAACCTCATCATGTCTATATGGATCCTGGCATTCTGTTTGCACAACAATGACCTAAGCCTAGTGGAAAAAACCTTGGCAAAGTATACATAACTAGATTCTTTTCTATCCCATGATAGATCAGCACTCCACATCTGAACAGGAAAATCCTCATCACCTTGGAACTTAGTCAGATCCATCTCTTCCTCAAAGAAGTCAGCATTATGTGCATAAATGTTGACACACTTCTATGAATCATTCCATCCAAGGTTTCTCAAGAATGAGACTTCAAATATCAATCCATATCTCTCTAGTCATGGAGTGAAAAGGTGTGAAATAGAGGCCCTCAGATTGACCTAGTTAGTGCATATACAAGTACACCATGAAACGAGAGATTCAAAGCATGAAAAATGAGATCTAATCTATATGATTGCAATGCATAAAAGAAAATTAATCTAAATGATAACAATGCATGATTAATCTATGAAAGGAAATACAAATGCAATATTAATCTATGAAAGTAAATATGAATCTAATCTACATGAGTAGCCATGGATGCAAGAAGAATGAGACAAGAAAAGAGAAGTTGCAATATCCAAGTTCAAAATGGTCATATGCTCCTCCAAAATTGCTCTCCAAACCTACAGCATAACAATACTCTAAAAAAGATGTTGGAATTATATTGAGATGATGTACTAAGAGGGGAGGGGTGAATCAGTACCTCTAAAACTTTTCTTGGTTAGCCCATTAAACCTTAGTCATCAGTTTGTAATTTATCTTATCTAATTGTTCATCTTTGTTCTTACATATGTAATCATATCATACATTCTTTTGATATGTAACAATAATAGAAACATTCATGAAAATAGATAACAAATGACACAAGATATGATATCGCAAAAAACTCCTGTTAAGGAAGTAAAAACTGCGGTGGGGATTGTTACCCACAAACTTCACTATCTGCAGATAAGAAGAGCCAGTTAAGGCTTACAGTTTTGGTCACTTCTGATGACCTACCCTGTTAGGAGTATTATAGTAGAGACCTGTTAAGATCTACTTCGTTTGAAGCTTTCAACAACATTGTTAAGTGTGCACTCTGTTAAGAGATTTACAAAGGATAGTTAAGTCCACCTTCTACAAAAGGATTTTAGATGTGATGCACTTGTTAGAATGCAACTACACAGGTCTTTGATCTGATGATAAATGCAATCTTCAATTGTTGATAACAGATCCTACAAAGCTCCAAAAATACTATTAATCATCCTTCCATGATTGAGTATTACCTTTATTTTCTGATCACGGGTAGCCTCTGTGTGTTCTTGATAACTGATGTATTCTGTTTCTGATCTTTGCATGAATTCTGCCTTCTACTCCTTAGATGCTCCTCATGGCTATCAATTATAAATAATTCATGTACTCACAAATGAGTATGAACATCCATTTATAGTAGCTTAGGTTCAATTCTTGATTCATGCATTCGCAAGTTAACTCTAGATTCAAGAAATACAACTTGATCTTGATCTATAGTTAGATATACTTTAGATCCATTAGGATGCTTTAAAGCATTTACATAAATCTTGCATGACCATCTAATATGATTTAAAACAAAATAAAACTCTATAAATAGAATTACATTGCTTTAATCGTCGTGTAAAACTCAGATCCACAATTTGCAGGTTCTTGATCTGTCTGTCGGTTCTAATGGTCAATTTTCTTGATCGTTGGTGTTCCTTCTTGAACTGGTCGTCGGGTATGCCTTTTCTATTTCTATCGGGTTAGTTTTAAAAATTGTGTCGCCGGTGATGCTTGTTTTTTCCGGTGATGTTTCTCAATTTTATACTTAGATTTTTTTTGCAAAATTCTTTGTCCTATCGTGTATACTTGCATTTCATCGGTACTGCTTGTGGTTCACCGGTGATGCTTTTTGTCTTCCAGTAATGCTTGTTGTCTATGTTTTTTCTCTGAGTATACTAATGGAAAAATAATGTGATCAATCTCCCCCTTTTGACATTAGTATCAAAAACATGATATGTGCAACATACTAAGTGTATTAGTATGTACACCTGTGTATACTTCTGTCTTAGTCATTTGAATGACTCCCCCTATGTATGTGCCGGTAAGTGTAAGTATATATATATATATATCCTTTATCTTTTTCTTTTTGTTACCTAATATATGTATTGTACATAACTATATACATTGCCTTTCCTCCTTTTTTGATTCTAAGGACAAAGGTACTTACAACTTTCCAAAAAGGTGGGAATGTGAGGATTTGACTTCCTCCATCATCTTCTCCCATTTTTATTTTAGAATTTCTAGAGCCATGTTCTCTAGTGAAATCCTTACATGAATATCATAGATGCTGTCTACTACAGACATCTCTGGGGTTGCTATTAGATTTCTAGCTTCTGAAATATGTTGCTGAAGTATTTTGAGATTTGGTAAGATATGAGCTTGGGGTTCTGTGATCTCACCTCTGAATTGGGTCTCAGCATCCCATATTTCTTTCCTTAGCCTATTTGCCTCAATGACCGTGTCATGATGTGCCTTTATGCTATTAGCATGTGAGGTTAGGCTTTGTGCACTCTTAGTGACATTTGAATCGATTTCTGCTAGTTTGTCACTATTTTCTTTTGCATATTTCTCTAGTGTGCACATTTTTTGAACTAAGGTTATTGCCTCAGCAATCATTGGATCTAGTTCATCACTAAGTTCGGAGAGCTTGACCTTGTTCAATGCCACTTCTTGGCTTATCTTATCAATTAACTTGAATTGATATTTATTCTTTGCTTGCTCTTCCATTGCTTGGTCTGCTTCTATACCTTTCTCTATAATAGCGTCGGTGAGAATAACAATTTGTTCCTTGACCGAAGTATTTTCATCAATTTTCACTTCAGGAACCAGTTGGTGGAGTATCTCTTTAGCCTTGTCAAGTTCCATGTTTTCTCTATGTGTTTGGATCATCTTCTTCTGTATGGCTTTCCTCTGATAGAGCACTCCAAACTCTTGAATTTTGTCACTGTCCAAAGTGGTTATGTCCCAGTTTGGAACTTCAATGACTTTATCAAGCGTCACAACCAATATATCCTTCTTTACTATTTTCTTCTTCTTCTTTGGCTGGTTGGCAGTGACAGATTGATGTAATACCATTTGTAAGGCTTGAGACTGGGTTGACTTAGTTGGTGAGTGTTGAGAGGATGAGGCATCCTTTTGTACCTTGTTAGTGTCCACCTACCCGTCTGGTCAAAACGTCTCCTCACGTACCTTGGGTGTTTCAACAAATGAATCTTCTTTTTGTTTCATTTCCTCATTTTTCTTAACATCCTCACTCTTTTCTTTCTCTTCAACCATTCTCGATGTATCCTCTGTTGTTTTCTCTGCCTCTTGCTATTGTTCCTTTGATGTATCTTTCTTCTCATTGGTGTCATCCTTCATTTCTATGTCGGTATCCTTTGGAGTATTGGATGCACCTTGATTTTCATCTATACCCATATCCTTGGGTATATCATCATCTTTCTTTGATGATTTTTTCTGGTTGGACTATATATCAATAACATCTATCAATATATTCATATTAGTAGGCGTATTGATAGTTGCAGTGTCAATAGCTTTGTCCTGTTCGTCGGTATCCACCCTTGTAGTAGTGATATCTTCATCTTTTTGCATATCTGCTACAGGGTCATTTCCTGTAATGGTGTCGACAATGTTGTCTAACCATGAATCATCATTTATATCTATATCTAAGTTACCTTTAATTGTGAGGTCCTCTTTGGCAACTTCTTCATCCTCTAAGTTAATGTGGATGGGGTATCTAGTACTTGATCATGTTGGCCATATTTTGACCAATCTTCATCTATAACATCTATTTGTTTCTGACCTGTGATCTATACTTCTTCATTCTCCAACTCAACTATTGAGTGACCTGTTGTGTTGATAGGTTCCTTTTCAGGACTGTTTTTCTCATCAAGATTTAGTATCTTACTCCACATTGTGTGAGTGTCTTCCTCCAGCTCTATAAGTTTCTCTTGAAGAAATTTGTAAGCTCTTAGTTTAGGTGAGAATTTATTTGTATATTTCTTCATGAATTCATTGATTTCCTCTCTTTTTGATTCAGGAGGCATAAGAGAGACTAGCACTCTTTCTCTTATCCTCTTCTCCTCATGAAGTGTAAAAGTGAATCTAGAGGATATCTTATCCAAAAGTTCTTGTGGAACATCTTCTTTTGTGAAGTGTAGTGGGACATAATAATGTCTACACATCTTAGCAATAAGTGTATCTTCAATCTTATTTTGTTCTATTATATCCCATCGTAACCATTTCCTGATCTTTGGATGTCCAATAGATGTAGTTTCAGAAATATACTTACATATGCTGTCAATGTCATCAGATGGAGATGTAAGCTTTGTTTTTTCTTTTGCAAGTTTGACAATGTCAGGTTCATCCATTGCTGATTCTATTATGTCTTCATCTGAATGAACATACTTTCTCCTCATTGCAGGTGCCCTAGGTGGTTGTTTAGCCTTGGTAGGTGCAGGTTTCCTCTTGTACACCTTCCCTTTTACCATAGGTGAAGGACTAGTATCCTTAGCCGTTTGGCTTCTTGTTCTAGACTTTTTAGTTGGAGGAGGAGGTGGTGAATCATATTTCTCTTCCTCTGATTCTTGTTTCTCTACTATTTCACTGATGGGAAGTTGTTCCTCGGTGTCTTCCTCCTTACCTTCTTGTTCCTCCTTGCTGTCTTGATCCTCTTTGCCCTCTTCTTCTTCTTCACCATCAGAAGATATTTTCAAGTTCTTTTTCAAATTCTTGAACATTCTTGTAGACTGCTTGACAGCCTTCTTTAAAACAAGAGTTGATTTAATCTTTAGTTTGGCTTCCTCATATGTGCCAAATCTCAGTTGGTTGTTGTCAATGGGTTCATTCAATAATGCCATTATTGCTTCTGTTGCTAATCTAGTTTTGATTTCGTAATCAAGTTCTTCTAACCAAATTTTCTTGGGACTACTGCTTGAATGTAGGTGAAGTCAGTATCCACCATAAAACAAATTTCATCTTTGTATTCCTCAATTAGACTTTTAGGAATTCTACTCCTTAGTTGTAGCATATCCTTAATTGACTTAAAGTACTCATGCATAACATTGTCAAAATCTGTGCCTAGTGTTTCAATGAATTCACTAATCTGCATGGTAATGGGTCTGCTAGTGTCCCATGCTACTTTTTCAATTGAAGGAAAGTACTCTTCAAAATAGAAGAATGTACATAATATGACATAACCGAACTTACATGTGTTTGTCCGTGAAGACCTTATGGTGCACATGTTCTCCTCAAATTGATGCAATAGGATCTCTGCTAGATCCATCTTCTTCCCCAGTTTGATGATTTTGTAGGCTGTGCTCATTGCTTTGCTAGATATACTATTCATTATGCTAGCTTGAAATATCTTATATCCAACTACGCAAGCACCAAATTTTATCTCTACGTCGGTAATAGTGTTTACCTTCAGTGCCCTCTTGTCTGATTTAGCACCAGTTAACCTTTCCACTTCTGCAATAGAAGGATGTTTGTGAGCCTGAGGTTTGTTGGTTGCTGGATAGCCTGTCACTGCGTGTATAACATCTTTTGTTATAGCTTTTGGTTTTTTCAACCATAAAGTGTTATTATGTACTCTGATTAGAATGATTTTAATCCATTATATTTTAAAAACCTTCAGGCAATGAAGTGCATTTGTTAGACCTTTCACTTCTAAGTGTTTATGCTCTTCTTTGAGCTTGCCACTATCATCACAAAGTGCCTTATAGGCATTTTCTAGTCTAGATCTCCTATCTCTGAGATCTTGCAGTGTATATAGGACCTAACGTCCTCGACCAATAAAACCCTAGCTGGGATTCGAGAGAATGCTCCAGAATTGTCTGGTTGAGAGGTTATCTCAGGATGTAAGTTATATTTCGGTTTAGCACATGCCCCTCTTTTAACAAGCTTAAATGGTTTCTTCTTGTTGTCCTTAAGTTTCTCTACCCTAGATGTCGATGCCATCATTTTTAAGATTTTAGGGCTTTTCCATAAATCAAAACAATGCTTATCGGTGAGTGGATTAACTTACTGAATGCCTGTGATTTCCTTTGAATCTGAATGCTCTGTGAATGACTTCTTCTGGGTCACTTCTCAAATGACTCAAAATCGCTCTGCTATGCTTTGCACTGCTCAAAAATTGCAGGTGCAAAAATGAGCTTACCCATCGGGCTTTTATACTTTTTGGTTCCCTAAGTTGTCATTAATGCTTACCAACTTTTTCAGTTTATGAAGACTTCCTCTGTCGGTAAATACATTCATAACTTCTCTGGTGTCTTTGCAAAGCGTCGGGGTAGCTTAGTGGTGTTGGAGACTTCACCGATGATTGTCGGTGATATTGTGACAACAACTTTTTTAGATTTAGTGTATATCGATACTTGTCGAGTTATACACAACTTGTGTAATGACCGATACATTATGATAAGTATTTCATATCTTTTGTTTGTGTGTTCACCGATGCAGATTGTGCCCAATAACTGATGGTTGCTTTATAGTATATTATCAAGTAACAATATATTGCATCTTTATTCATGCCTATATAACAATATGAACTTTGTGTAATGGAATTGATGCATAATAAAACTTGTGGTAATGCAGTTCCATACTTACTTGTGCAATCTAGTTAGATGTAGTGATGTCACTAGATCCAGTGGATGGGGTGTCACCAGTTTTATTGCTTGTACTAGCACCTTCAGTGTTTGTGGCTTTTACCCATATCTTGTTTCTCATTCTTTTGATGTCATTAATGGTATTTCCATTGGGATGAGTATTTGTGTCTGTTAGCCGGTCTTTGCAATCTTTTATCACATGTCCAACTTTATGATAGTGTAAACATGCCATACCTGGATTGGTCCATCCTCTTGACCTTTTGGTCCATTTTCTCATACAGTTGGTAGCAATATGACCAAACCTTCCACATGTTGTGCAATTTACCCATGTGTTATAGTCCCAAACATATGAGTTACCTTCTCTTGCTGGTTTGTAGCTTTTATAATTCTCCTTTGGAGTCCATGCTTTGTTATTGTTTTTACAACATTCCTTATGTGCATGCCCATTCATCTTGCATGTAGGACAGTACTTGTCTATATAGGTTTTTCTCTTTGGATTCATCACTTTGGATCTGCACTCATGTGCCTTGTGTCCTTTCTTTTGACAATTATAACAATTACCAATAAAAGTAGATTGTGCTTGAGAAATACCTTTCATTTTGCTTCTGCAGATGTTTGAGGTGTGGCCTAGTTTTCCACAGTGATTGCATGACAGCTTCTTGGATCTTGGGGTTGTGAAGGCATTCCTCTTATCAGATTGATTTGAGGATTCTCCATTCTCATTGTACCCTAATCTTGTGTAGTTGTTGACTCTTCTTTGTCCATCAAGAAATTCATCGATCCGTTTGTTGCTATCCTCAGCCTTTTTGATTAGTTCATTGTGTTGATTCTAAACTCTGATTTCATGCTTTAATTTTTCATTTTCTTCCCTTAGTTCACCAATGACCTGTATTCTTTCTATGAGTTTTGTATTTAATCTGTTTGCTTCTTGACTCATAAGAATAATCTAGTTGGTGACCTCATGGTAATGCTTAGTGAGTCTTTGAATCTCTGATTCTTTATCTTGTAGTTTCTCTATAATTTTCCTCTTGTCATCAATGGCTAGTGTTCTTTCATTTTCATATTTTCTTGCATCATTCATAATGTCAATCATTTTTACCATTTGAGTTTCTTGACCAATTTGCAACATCTTGATTTAATCTGTCAAATGTAGATTGATCTCCTGCATACTTGTAATTTCTTCAACTGATGCGTTTGAAGCTTTTCTCAATGATGATTCTGTTGTTTCAAAGTACTCTTGTATTTCCATTTCTTTGTAGTCTTTCTCATTCAGCCTGGTTGCCATAATC
>MU226768.1:844506-855716 GCA_018584345.1 Thuja plicata
TTTGTATTTACCTTTGCCTCTCTACATTCTTCTAGCCATAAGTGCTTGTATTTCATCTAGATCTTCTTCTTCACTTTCACTTTCACTATCTCTTCTAGATGTGTGTCTATGACTTGATTTGCTTATTATCATAGAAGATTTAAATGGAGACTCTAAGTTTGGTAAGACACTATTATCAAAGTTATTCATCTCAAATAAAATCAGTCTACCAATTAAATTGTCAAGAGTAACTGTAATGTTTTCTACTGCTCTCATTTCTTGAATGGAAGAAAATCTAATAGCATATACAGGCACTAAGGTTCTCAAGATTTTACTTACCACTATCTCATCCTCAAGTGTACCTCCAACTCCTCGTATAGCATTGACTACTTCTTTGATTCTTGTGTTGTACTATGTGATGTTTTTCTCCTTATTTCATTCTGAGATCATCAAACTTTCCTCTAAGGATTTTTGCCTTGGCTCTTAGAACATTTGTATCACCTCCATGTACAAGCTTCAGTTTGTCCCACATCTTCTTTGCAGTTTTACAATCTTTGACATCCTCAAATTCAGTATCAAAGAGTGAGGAAGAAAGCTCTATGACCATGCACTTGTGATGATGCTTCTCTCTCAATTGATCTACTGTCAATACTCCTATGGGAAACACATATTCAGTATATAGGAATTGAGTAACATCATTACCAATACTTGATAAGTCAAGTCTTATCTTGCTTTTCCATGAAGCAAAGTTCTCTTTGTTAAACTTGGGCACATCTCAGATATTCATCTTGTGATCTTGACTTAGGTCTTGAAACCTTCCTTTCTAAGCACACAAGCTCTGATACCAATTGCTAGTAATAACTGAGAGGGGGGGGGGGGGGGGGNGGTGAATCAGTGGCCTAAAAAATTTATCCTTCAAACTTTAACCACCAATCAATAAACCTCATATTATTATGTCCCTACAAGATCCATGCCATGAAATACTAATAATGATTAACTGTCTGTCAGTTTTCTCTGTTGATCCTTATTCTTTCTTGATTACCGATAAGCAGTAAAACTATTCACCGAAACTCAGTAAATAAGCAGAGTATACCAATCAATCTAGAGTTAGCTATGTAAGATGCAAGACAGTAAACAAATGAATCATACACACATAACACATGAAGTTTGCTTCATCGGGCAACATTATACTTCTATTCATCGGGTATCACTGTGACTATTGTTCTTTGCTCTGTTTGTCGGTGTTGTTTGTCACTTAGTGAATACTTGACTTTTTTGTATTGCTGAAAGCATAACCTTTGTTCCTTTGGTATTCTAAAGTCTTTGGCATTATGTACATGATCGTACAGATGATATCAAGTTGACATCAATGACAATACAATACATTAACTGATTTAATTCCTTGCATTACCTTCACCTTAACATTGTCAAACATTCAATCAGTTACATGTCATCAAAGGATTCCCCTTCACAGGCACTTTGTGTTGTAGATAGTCCTTTTAGAATTTGATGAACCTTTTCTCTACCTATTAGTATTGCTACACTTTTATTATTTTGTAGCTTTCTTTTTTTCAGAAAGATGGGTTCAGGATGGATTAGTGGAGTCATGGTAGTAATTCTCTTAGTATTGGAGCTCCTGGCATGCTATTTCTTTGGTTGTATATCTGCCAAGGACGTGGGTATTCATACATGTATGATAGTATATATATACATTGAGTATTAACAGGGCTTATGGTTTGTGATAAATGGTTTAATGGGGGCCTGTTGTACATGTTTTGTTACATGTATATGTTGTCTATTCAGTATATTGGCCTTTCATATATGGATATGTATCTTTAATTGACTTTAGACCTGAGCTCTTTTAGAAATTTGGGTATTTCATTCTAAACATGAGGGGTTCTCATTTTAGTTGAAAATAATGTTATGTAATCCATTGAATGGTATAAGGGATAGTTATGTAACCTTGGGGTCACTTGAGTGATCCAAGGACTTGAGTGATTTAAGGACTTATGGAAAAACCTTCTAAATATCCTAAATGGGGGTATGAGACACCATGTTGTCAAGTTGACAACATTGGTTTTCAACTTGACAACACCATTAAGCCTATTTGGTTCTGACAGTCAGTTTTATGACTGTTATGGAACAATTTTGGGCAGTTAGGTGGTTGCAATCGGGTTTCTTTGAAGAGTTTGAGTCTATTTCTTTGTTGATCCATGTGAGTTGAAAGGGGGGTGTAGACATATTATGACTAATAATGATGATGCTATATGATGAAATTCCATATGTGCAAACCAAATGAAAGATTCATGTATGTATGTATGTATGTATGTATTTATGTATATGTATGGATGCATGTATGTATGTATGTATGTATGTATGTATGTGTGAATATATGTATTAATGTATGTGTGTATGTATGTATGTGTGTGTGTGTATTTATGTATGTATGTATGTATGCATGTATGTATGTATGAATGTGTGTATGTGAAAGATCTAAATGTATGTATGTATGTATGTATGCATGCATGTATGTATGTATGTATGTATGTGTGGGTGTATGTATGTATGTGTGGGTGTGTATATATAGACAGACACATATACATACGTAAATGATCACACACACACACACACACACACACACACACTTACACACATATACATACACATGCATATATATGTATGTACATGTATATATACATGTAAATATATAGGTATATGTATACATACACACACACATATATAAATATAAATATACATATATAAACATAAATACACATACATATATGAATACACATGCACCAAGAAGCATAGTAACTCACAAATAGATTTTTAACAATTATTTGAGTTCAATAACATTTAGAAATTTGAGTTACAACCTGGTAAACATGAAGAAATATACACTACATGAGGAAGAATTTCAACAATGATTCCAAATTTGAATATTTATACAAATCACTGACAATGAATACAAGTGAGATACTAATCTCTCCTTCATACTATTTATACAAATCACTCACATTGAATACAAGTGAGATATTTATGCCCTCTAGAAAGTCAACTTCGTAGGCATTAGATAAAAATTTCCTTAAGATCATACATGGACCTATCTTCTTCCATTTAATTTATTATAGGCTCCTAGGTGTTTGAAAGCCTTAGGATTTTTTATTTTTCAAAGAATTTAGATCTTTCACATATTCCTCTAGCTCCACTGTCTCATAAGCATCATCTTCATGGTTTGATATATATAAAAATAGTTACCTCATTGTACATTGGTAACCTAATTACTAGATGAGTGACTACAGTACCCTAGTTTGCATTATTAGATGATCTTATTTAATTTGTGTTCATTTCATGAAAAGATACATGTAAAGGAAAATAAATTTCTGCATCTAAAGATTACATGTATATACTATATATATTCCAAATAACTTGTATATACTATACAAGGAAATGAACTGAAAGATAAAATCATTTGGGCTATTGTGAACATAGCCAACTTTTAGAAGAATATGCAAGAGTACATGCATACTTAAGAGGATGAACATAAATAATAAGGGTACCATACATTGCCTGAAGTGATAAATTTTTGACCCACGTATGAATCCAGTGTGCTCCTGTTTGATCTAGAACCTGCAAAGAAATGAGAGATGGGGGTTAGACCAAGAAGATCTAAAAATGAATGGCATCCTAATACTGATCCTCATCTACAATTATGCATGTGCATAGTCAAGCCATACAATTCTAAAATAAAAACTATGCTACAAGACATGTGCACTCAGAAGAATGCTGCAAAAAGGAAAGAAGATACCATGTTTTTCCTCATGAAATTATCATAAACGGGGAGTACCACATAGTGAATATCAATAACAAAAAAAATAAAGAGATATCAAACACTTCACAGAATGCCTTGAAGGTAATAGCAACGATGCCCTAGCTCTCAAATCTTGCGAATCATCAAGCATTCCAAATGCAAAGATGTAAATGAATGCCAGTATTAAAGAGTGAGCTCATAAACAATGCATGATGCCCTAGCTTGCAACCCGCAATCCATCAAGACATTTCCTCATGAAATGATCATAAACGGGGAGTACCACATAGTGAATATCAACAACAAAACAAATAAAGAGAGATCAAATACTTCACACAATGCCTTGAAGGTAATAGCAATGATGCCCTAGCTCTCAAAGCTCACGGGTCATCAAGCATTCCATATATGCAAAAATGTAAACAATGCCAGTATTAAACAGTGAGCTAATAAACAATGCATGATGCCCTAGCTTGCAACCCACGAGCCATAAAGACATTTCCTCATGAAATAATCATCAACGGGGAGTACCACATAGTGAATATCAATAGAAAAACAAATAAAGAGAGATCAAACACTTCAGACAATGACTTGAAGGTAATAGAAATGATGCCCTAGCTCTCAAATCTCGCGGGTCATCAAGCATTCAAAATGAAAAGATGTAAATAATGCCACTATTAAACAGTGAGCTAATAAACAATGCATGATGCCCAAACTTGCAGCCCGTGAGCCATTGAGACATTTCCTCATGAAATTATCATAAACAGGGAGTACCACATAGTGAATATCAACAAAAAAACAAATAAAGAGAGATCAAACACTTCACACAATGCCTTCAAGATAATAGCAACAATTCCCTGGATCTCAAAGCTCGCGGGTCATCAAGCATTCAAAATGCAAAGATGTAAACAATGTTAGGTATTAAACAGTGAGATTATAAACAATGCATGATGCCCTAGCTTGCAGCCCGTGATCCATCAAGACATTTCCAGTATCAACAATGCCAGTATTAACAATGCCAACAATGCCAGTATTAACAATGCCAACAATGCTAGTATTAACATTCATATTATGCCATTAAATCAAAAAATTCTATCAAAATGAAGTTGAGTTAATGAGAATACAAAGATCAAATGCGTGCCTAAGCAAGTCGTGGCTACCATATATGAAGATGCCAATCTTCCACAGTTAGGCCCTCTTCACGCTAAATTAGAAATGAGTCTTTCTTTTTCTTTTCTTTTCTTGTTTATAATCACGCTTGTGTCGCAATTCTGACAGTACCATCACTATTATGATAGCATCAGGGGCACTTGAAAAAAAAACACAAAAATCACACACAAATGGTAGTGCCATCACAAATTGGTGTCAAAATTTGACCCCAAATGTTGTAGTGAATGTTTCAGATCATTTTTAATGTACATAAATTGAGACCAGGTCTACCATTTATAAGGAATCATTTGATCTTAGTGGAGTGAACTTTGCCTTCAACAGAGTGATTTATTATGATGAAGATATCGGCCATGGAAATCTTTATCAGTAAGACTAAATATTCTTATGCGGCTAAACTTCCAATCATAGCTTGTAAATGGGAAGCGTTGATGTTTTCAGGAACATGTGACTCATTAAGGGAATTTTCAAGAACTTATTTATGGATGGGAGATATGTGAATAACCTTGATGATAGATATCTATGTAGGCTTCTTTCCTAATTGGGCTAAAAAATCATAGCATGAAGTAGGACGAGTGGTTGTGGATGGTGTGGCTAGTAGATTTATAGAGGTTGATGGGTTGTTAGCAGCTTGAACAAAGACTCTTGGTCTTGGGTGTTAGCATTGCAATTTTCTCCTTTGAGTGTTAGAGTGTTTACATATTTTTTATATTTGGTATTTGTAGAATAATAATATGGAATGACATTGGATGTGTTATTCTAATTATGTTTTGGAAAAGGCTCATTATAGACTTTTATTTTCTAGTTTGATGATGATGGAGTTTCTCCTTAAACTTCAATTTTTCCATCATCTATAAGGTCTTGGACAAAATGTCTCAGTTTCATGCATTTCTTGGTATTGTGCCCTTTGATGCGATGGTACTCAAAATATTTATTATCTTTATACCAAGTGGGTTTAGGTTGATTTTCATGAAATGACCGAGTATTAGGATATACCATCATCCCTTGATCTACTAATCATTGAAAGACCACATCAAGTGACTCTACAAGAGAAGTGAATTGTCGGTGCTACCTTGAACCATCGTTGTTGTTGTTACTATTGTTATTTTGAGGAAAAAAATAGGACTGATTGCAAGGTTGTTGTTGTTGTGATGAATTGTTCTGGTTATTGTTGTTGTTCTTTTTATTATGTTGTGATTATTTTGATTTCCTTTATTAGATTCCTAGATATTTTGCATGTGCTTGGTATCTATTACTACATCATTGATGACCACTTTGTTTTCTCTCTATATTTTTAGTTTGTCATTGTTAGAAGAAGGGGTATAATGTTTAATTGAACCTTTTTGCAAAAATTCCATCCTCAATATGCTTCCCTTTCTTAACAAGAGATTCAAAAGTATTGGGCGAAGTCATTTTCACTTGGAATGACATTTAGGATATCAAGTTTCAAGTGAAGTTGTCGATCAAGTGATTATCGGGTATTTTCCAAGGCATATGATTTGCAATGTGTCTCCATCTTTGTATAAAGTTGGAAAAGGTTTCTTTGTTCCTTTGCTTGGTATTACAAAAATTGCTCAATGATGCTTGATGTTCAATGTGTAATAATTTTGTGCAATGAATTTCTCTGCAAGGTCGGAGAAGGTAGATATGGATCCATGAGGGAGGGCCATGAACCAGTCCAGAGAGGGACTACCAAGAATCCTAGTGAAGAGTCTCTTTAGATAATTCTCATTGCAGGTGACCTCTTGGCATGCAATATAAAATTATTTGAGATGTTGGACCAGGCATGTCTCCCCCTAGTATTTCTCAAATTTAGGGATCTCAATATTAAGAGGAAAAAGTTGCATGGTTATTGACTTATCAAACAGGAAAGGATATATCTTATCAAAGGAGAATTATTTCTTCCCCCCATTTTGTAGGCCATGCACAATATTTTAAGCTCATTCAATTTTTGGGCTAAATTAAGAGCATTATTATGAGTGATTGGTGGTGTAAAAGATGGTCCTCCTCCAAATTGTATGGCTAAAAAGCCTATCAATGCCATACCAACTATAGGAGGAGGTGAATAATGATTATCTTGCGATGTTAGTTGAGCATATCTATTCATGGAAGTTGAATGAAATGTGAATTTCAATGATGAAAAAAAAGGGATAGATGCTTTCCCTATATTAAAAACACCAGCCCACACATCATGAGATGTGTTTTTTGTCATATGAATGATGTTATGCGAAATCATGTTGGGGAAAACACTAAGGATTTGTTGAATTTGTTTGTTTGTCAATTTGAATAGTGGTTGTGAAATTGATATGGGCATTGATGTAGAAGGCCCAGTTGAAGTGGTCTTTCCTCGGTCTTGTGATGATGTTTCATTAGAGGCTGAGGTTGTGTTCCTGTCTGTAGCAACTATATCCCTAATGATATTGCTGGCGAGGAGATATTCATCAAAATCAGCGAGTACTATGACACCATTCTTGATAAGGTTCAGGAAAATCTCTTTGTTATTTTGGTTAATGGCCTTATCAACCATCTTTAGATTGTATGTATCACTAAGGAAATAATTCACCTGAGTAGGCCTTTTATCTCAATCTACCAATTCATTTTCTTTAGGAGCATTGATGATATCTTCAACGTGTGTCATATGGCCTTGAAAGAATGGACGAGAAAAAGGATTCTCATCATCATGATTGGTGTTTTCGTGCGTGTGCATCATGTTTTTAGCTTGGGATCAAGTCACTACCATACAATGGTAACCTCTAAAAGATGAAATATGAAGGATTAAGGATTAAGGATGAAGGATGAAGAATCAATGATGAAGTTTTGGAATTTTGGTGTTCAAGAGATTTGATGGTGATGAAAAGATGAGCTTAGGAGAAAATGATTTGATTTTTATTGTATTTTGATTGATTAGATTGGATTGAGATAATTGAATTTGATTTGATTTGATTGATTTGAATTTAACTGGATTTAAAGGATTCGAGACAAAAACCTAGGTGAGACAAGACCTTATAATGATACAAACACAAGGGATTGATTTGGATAATATCTTCTTCTACTTGGAGATAGACTTATGATCCCAAGAAAAATAGGATAAGATCAATGAAATTATTTCCTTGAGATAGACTAATATTCTACAAGCAATAATTTGATTAAATGAGTTTGCTAGAAATAAGGTGTGTAATATTTTTGATTAAAACATTTCAACCGAAGAAGGATGAAGAAATCAAAGATTGGATTTTATTTGATTGTAGTCCAAAAAAATTATTTATTTTTGCTCCAATCAGGAATGATGATCTTGTGAAGATAAGGAGGTGATGAATTCATTTTTGATTGGATTCAAAGTTCAAAGGTTAACAATGAGGCTCATCTAGTCATATCTCTAAAAATGAATAAAGGTGTGATTCACATAATTTTTGGCCATCGTACGGGAAACTTTGTTGTTGAAGATGATGGTGTCAAATTTCTCAATGTCCTTGATTTATTGATGATTCGATTCGATTATATTATGGAATTCTTTGAATTTTCTATCAGCTTCTTTCTTCTCTCTATAGACACGTGGAACCGAGAGTTTCACTTTCTTATGCTTTCCTGAATCAATCATGGCCCGTAGAGAGAATGTTGATTTTGACTGGGTAAATATGTGTTTAGTCATGAATGATTTCAGGAGCCTCTAGGAAACCAAGTTTATGAATTTTTTGCAAGGTTTGACTTCTCTCTATTTTCAGGTGGAGACAACCATTCTCAAACATAGAAAAAAATATACAGAGATGACAGTCTTAGGTCGGAGACGACAATCTCATGTCAGAGATGACAGTTTGATTCCAGAGCATTTTTTACTAATTTTGATGAATTAGAATTTTTTGGTCTGATTCTAGGTCAATATGTTCAATGGAAAGAACCAATTTTCAAGCATTCAAACCATAAAAATAATAATCATATGTCTGAAAATAGTCAAGCAAGGGACAAAGCAAATTTTTTGGATTCAAGCAGTAGTGACAATGAAGTTGATATGAAATAATTTATCTTTGAGGAATGTATGTTCTTGGTTAAATCACAATGAAGACAGTCAAGCAGTTCCTACCCTAAGGAATCAACGTAGAAAAAAATCCTCACTCACAAAATTAGGCACACTTCAAGAGCTAATCGTAATACGACCACTCCTAACCACACAATGGGTTATGATGACATATAACTGATTAAATGGTTGACTATATTAAGTTGAATATGATGCAAGACATTAAATCAGTTAATGGTTTGTATTGTCATTAATGTCAACTTGATATCATCTGTATGGTCATACACATAATGCCAAAGACTTCAGAGAATCAATGGAATAGAGGTTATGCTTTCAGTAATACATAAAAGTCAAGTATTCACTAAGTGACAGAATACACCGGCATAGTGCACACCATCGGTAAAGACAGAGATTAAAGTCTCAGTGATGCCCGACTAGTAGAAGACAATATTGCCCGATGAAGTAGAATCAAAGGATGCTCGATGAGCTAAAAACAGTGTTGCCAGATGAGCTAAAAATAGTGTTGCCCGATGATCAAGATCCAATGATGCCCGATAGATGGAGATCCTGAAGTCAACTGAAGCAACACTGACGGAACTAGCAGTTGTCACCGGTGACGAACTGCAGAATTAACCGACAGAACAGAGAGATCAGAAAACAACAAAATATCTAGCTGGCAGAGCTAAAAGATAGACTTAACTGGTTGTTTGATTTTTTTTATTCGGCCACAGTTAAGTAAGTGATTTAAAGATGATTTACACAGTTGGCAAGAAGATAACTATGAGATAAATCAGGAGTTAAAGTCGTAAATCAATTTGGCTGGATTGTTTTTCATGCCAAGAATCAAGAACCAAGAATTAAGGAATATCATGTCTATTTAAGAGACAAGCATAATTCATTCTCAGTGTGGTCCATAAGCAATCAAATACATAGGGGAGTGAACTGATAGAAGATGCTGAAGAGAAATTGATGAAGAATTAACTTCACGCAGTCCTGATCAATGAAGCTGAGGGAGAGCTAAAAGATTCTACAGACACCGACGGATAGAAAAGCACAACATCACAGAGTAGAAAAAGTTAAGTACAAATGAATTGTATTGATACATTGATCAGAAAGATATTGTAAGTAAATAGATCTGAAAATCTGCAATTCAGTTGCATTAGAAACAGGTCATGTTGTTTCAGTTTAACCATTGAAGCATTAAGTCTCTTAACAGAGAAGGAATTAACAGTCTTTTGTAATTGAGGTATATCCTAATAGATTACCATAAGGTTGACTCATAATAGTAGCACCGGTCTTACCTAAAGCCTATTGATAGTCTAAGAAGGAGGTTGATTCAAAGATGGTAGTAAGATTTGCATAAAGCCTATTGACAGTCATGAGACTGATTTAAGGATGGTAGCGTAGATGCCAGATACTAAGTGACAACCTATATATTGAAAATCCTCTAACAAGGTCACACTTAACAGTGTGTTTGTAACCTTTAACAGGGTTGGCTTCTAACAGGGCTCACTTTAGAAGAGTGAAAATTTGGGGTACCGATCCCAGTGGTTTTTCCCTTAACAGGGTTTCCACGTTAAAATCCTTGTGTTATGTGTGTATGGTTAATTACTTTAGTATTTTACATTATACATATGCATTTATGGATTGACTGGTATACTCTACATATTTACTGAGTATCGGTAAATATAGTTTACTGCTTATCGGTTATCAAGGAGAATAAGAACAGACAAGGTAAACCGACAGACAGTTATTTGTTTCAAGTATTTCAAAAGTATGCATCTTGTTGAGACTTAATAATTTTAGAAGTATTGATTGGTGGATTAAAGTTTAAATTGGATAAATTTTTGAGGCCATTGATTCACCCCCCCCTCTCATTTATTACTAACAATTGGTATTAGAGCTTGTGTACTTAGAAGGAAGGTTTCAAGACCTAAGTAAAGATCATAAGATGAACAAACGAGATGTGCCCAAGTTGAACAAGGACAAATTTGCTTCATGGAAAAGCAGGATAAATCTTCACTTATCAAGTATTGGAAATGATATTACTCAATACTTAGATACTGAATATGTGTTTCCTACAAGACCATTGATAGTGGATCAATTGAGATTAAAGCATGAACATAACTACATGGTTATAGAACTTTTAGCCTCACTCTCTGATGCTGAATTTGAGGATGTCAAAGATTGCAAAAATGCAAAGACAATGTGGGACAAGTTGAAACTTGTACATGGTGGTGATGCAAA
>MU226768.1:888879-903804 GCA_018584345.1 Thuja plicata
ACACACACACACA
Organism: Thuja plicata; assembly: GCA_018584345.1. NCBI lineage: Eukaryota > Viridiplantae > Streptophyta > Pinopsida > Cupressales > Cupressaceae > Thuja > Thuja plicata. The sequence goes on from MU226768.1 coordinate 888,893, forward strand.
CACACACACACACACACACACACACACACACACACACACACACATATATATATAGAGAGAGAGAGCAACCCCAAGGATTTGAGGTCACAAGTAAGGAGAAGTTTGTGAGAAGATTAAAGAAGAATCTATATGGCTTGAAAGAAGCACCTCAGAAATGGTATTTAAATTTTGATAGTTTTATAGCTGAGCATGGCTTCAATAGGTCTAATTCCAACCATTGTGTTTATTTTAAGGGGTTGGATAATGACAACTACATTATTTAATTGCATGCTTGTAGTTGGGTCTAACATGGATCACATAAGAGAGTTAAAACAACAGTTAGAAAAATAATTTTCTATGAAGGATTTGGGAGAACCAAAAAATATCCTTAGTACAAAAATTTGCAGAGATCGAAAGAAAAAAAAATTGACTCTATCTCAGGATGATTATGTTGAAAAGGAGTTGCAGAGATTCTCCATGGAGAATGCAAACACTGTCAATAAACATTTTCCTTGTCATTTTAATTTAAGTAAGGAGATGTGTCCAAAGACAAAAGACAAGGAGGAAAAAATGTCCAAGGTACCCTATTCTTCAGCTATAGGCAGTTTAATGTATGTCATGGTATGCACTAGACTTGATAGTGCACATACAGTAGGAGTTTCTAGCAGGTATATGAGTCATCCTGACATTGATCATTGGAATGCGGAAAAATGGATTCTCAAATACTTGAGAGGTACATCCAATAAATGTTTATGTTTTGGGGGATCTAGTACTAATTTAAAAGGCTACACTGGCTCAGATTTGGTAGGAGACATTGATATCAGGCATAGTACAACAGGATATGTTTTTACTGTCGATGGCACAATAGTGAGTTGGATCTCCAGGTTATAAAAGGTCGTTGATTTATCCACCATAGAGGTAGAGTATGTAGCTGCAAAAAAGGAAAGAAAGGAGATGATAGGGCTACAATCCTTCATGGAAGAATTGAGTAAAACACAGGTTAACAATTATTTTTTTTAGATATCCAGAGTATCATTCATCTTGCCAAGAATTATGCCTTACATTCAAAGAAAAAACTAATACTATTTAGGTATCACTTCATTTTTTCGGTATTGGATGATGGAAAATTAAGGCTGGAAAAGATACATAGAAATTAAAATCCAGTGGATATGTTTACAAAGGTAGTGACAAGGGAGACGCTGAACTCCTCTTTAGCTTTGGTTGGTCTTCATGACTAAAATAATAATGTAGAACAACAGAGTCTAGGGTGTCTCTTTCAATGGGAGCTACATGGGCAATGGTATTTCTACAAGATCAGTCTCCAAGTGGGAGATTTCTTATTGTGGATCCTGATTAGTTCCAAAGTGGGATATTGTTACTTTGTGGTGACTGATCAGGCAAGTACTATACACTTTTTTGCAATTTATCAGGTTCGAGGCAACCCCCCAAGTACTCTACACTTTTTTGTAATTTATGGGGTTTGAGGCAACTCCCCAAATTGTTATTTAGGTTAACTTGACAAGAATTTTTTAGGTTGAATCATCAACCATTTCCCTAGGTTGAACCATCAAGCAAGTTTTAGGGTTAGGGTTTCTCTATAAGAAAAATGGTGTTAGGGTTATGGTTGGTTAGAGTGAATAGGTATTATAGCAATTGCAGTAGTATTCAGTAGTAATGGATCACTAGTTGTAATCTATTGAACTTATTGGATAATCATATTGGAATCTTTCTTTGGTGGACGTAGCCCAGGATTAGGTGAACTACGTTAAATATATATCTTCTTGTTCTATTTATGTGTGCTTTATTCATTTTCATTATTCGTTATATTTGTATGTAACTGTTAGAATTATGTCTTCTAATCCTAATAGTGTAGATCTATCATGATTAAGGGATATTGCTAATATAATCATTGTGGATCTTCGAGTGGTCCTCAAATTATCAAAAACTTCTTAGTACAAGATAAATTTTAGCAGCTAGTTATAAACTTGACTCCCTTCTCGATCATGGAAGTGCTTTTGGTGGAGACAATTAAATTTTTTTGGAACCCTTTCTCATATTTGAAAACTTTGTTGGAGTATAGCACCTTTATGGTTGTTGGAATCTTTTATTTTTAACACCTCTCATATATGTGGATAGTTATATCTTATAGATTGTGATTCCAGTTGCCCAAGAATTTTAGTGTTTGAAGCCCTTGCATAGCCATGGATATCATACAAACCATATGTCATTGAATTTTGTTCTATGTAGATTTGGAATTGGTATCTGCAACATACAACATTTTAGATAAGGAAACTATTCAATTTTAGTGAGATTAGACAAGCCTTACCTAATGTTCTAAGTTTAGAGAGAAACAATAAAGAGAAACAAAGGTCCTAATGTTGGTCAATGGTAGCACATGGCTAAATAATACATAACCGCAACCTATTAGGTTACACACAGAGGTATGAATATTTCCTATACCAGTGAATGATTGCCTTGTAGAATTTATCCCATTTTCAATTCAAATATAATGCCAATGGTAAATCGGAGTCATCAAATACATCAGGTGAAATTTGGGGTCATCAAGTACATTTGGTGACGAAAAGAGGAGGCATAGAAAATATCTTGAATAATATTGATTGGATGCATGTACAAAATAACCAATTCAAATATTATGAAAAGTATTTTCTTATTGTGGGACTATTTTATTTCATGTCTCCAAGGTTCTTTCATAAGGTTTGTAGGTTATTTTATTTTGAAAACATTGATTTTGAGGAATAAGGTTTGTTTTATGGAGATATGAGATGATGAAATTTTGTGAGTGAAAATTTTATGTCTTCAACCACTATTTAATATTATTGGTATAAAGGTGCATTTAAATGGATATATATTCCTTTCTCCTGGTAAAGATGATTGTATCTTTTCATAGCTACACTCAAATTTTATCATAAGCTTGTGCTTTTGGAGAACTTGATGCATGGAATGTAAACCAAGATGTTACAAGAAATTGGAGGCAATGGAGGAAGGAGGATTTCCATCATCCCAAGATAGCTTCTCACTTAGGGATGATTCATTTCATGTGAAGCAACTTATTTGTGTCACTAAAAAGTTAGGGCTTGGCAGACTCACCCCTGGAGAAAAGAGGGGGCTTGACATATTTGTGTCCCTAAAGAGAAGAGGGGGATTGGCATCATGATTGTACCTTCAAGGAGAGAGGTGGGAAAGGATTTGAATATTATTTATCTACCCCTTGAGGTTCAAGAATTAGACACACTTGGAGGAGATACATGGACTTTCAGAGGAAAGGTGTCTCATGTGCATACATGTTGACAATGATTTGTGCAACAAAGGAGAGATTGTTTCCACAACAGTTGAGGAGGCATTAGACACACTCGAAGGAGATGTGGAATTTTTGAGGAAAGGAATGACATGTGTCACATTGTAGGAGGAATTAGACGCACTTAGAGGAGATGTGGAACTTTGGAGGAAATGTGTCTCATTGTGTGTGGGAGGTGGGAATACTCATGTTGTGTAGGCAGTTTCATTTTTTTTGCGGTTAGGAGATCTGTTGATGTAGATAGTTCAGTGTCTCTTGGATAACCAATGAAGTCACTAGATCCATTTCTATGGTCATTTTTGTGTTTATTGAGAAAGCAAGGAGGATTGGTGAAGACACTTCATCAAAGTCTCTAGAAGGGTTGAGTTCAAAACCCTTGCAACTTGCACTCTTGTTCAAATTAATGTAAAAGGGGGGTGGGGGTGGGGGTGGGGGTGGGGGCGAATGTTGGAGTTTTATATTAATCGGGTTAGATTNGGGGGGGGGGGGGTGGGGGCGAATGTTGGAGTTTTATATTAATCGGGTTAGATTTTAGTTTAGATTAATTAATAAATGTTAGTTTATAGTTAGATGGTAGTTGGAAAGTTACATTCTCATCGATTATATTTTTAGTCAAAATAAGGCTTTATAAGACAATCTATAGCATAGTAATTATCATCCAGTTGAAATTCAATTGAATCATATGAATATCAAATCTAATTCTGTACTTTTGGACTAACAGATTTCATATAGTTTTCCTCATAAGTTGAAGGTACAAAAAATCCTTTGGATACTTTATTTATATCTTGGAAACTCAAGGTGGAATCTGTAGTACAGTTAGAATCACGAGTGTTATTTGAGTTCCATTTTTCTCATAGAGATACTATATGTTCCCATTTTTATTAGGTTATTCTTGAATTTAAACTGTATTATTTTTTAACAGAATAATTAACGCAAATTCCCTTGTAATAGCTAAACATGCACTTGATTGCGTGCTCTTCATTTTCTATAAAAATCAATAAATTTCCTACATGCTTATTATATATGTGAGATTTAAAAATTAGTCAATGAAGACAAATGTATACATTCATTTGTTTCTTATTTAACACTGAATTCATAAATCTTACCAAACATTATGTTTTATACACTCGAAAATATGTGTCTACTAAAAATCAATAACATTGGGATCTTTAAATCTCAATGTTTATCAAATTTTCCTATTTTTAAAATTACTTTATATATATTCAATAGAATCCATACTTTGAGTCTTGGAGATTTCTTGTGAACCCTTATTAAAAGGGGAATATTACCATTCATTTGGCTTCCTACATTTGTCTAAACCACAACCAAGAAGGCTAGATTGGTGTAAGAATATTTGAAGAAGCTCACTCATTGTAAAGAAGAAAGGTATAATTTTAGAAATAATAAGGAGACACTAAACTCTAAGATAAATCATGATAGTGAAGCTTTAGTTTGCAAAAATTTAGGATTGAAAAATCCCTACAACATGAGAATTGAGGTTGATATTATCATCAATAAGCCTGAAAACCATGGATGTGACCAAAGAATTAGTCGTAACTAGTCCATGGAATAGTGGTGAGTGGTAGGAAATTGTTGATGCTATGGTCATGCATCATACTCGACAAAACTTTCTAACAATTTTGGATCTCAAGTGAGTGAGGAACCAAATTCCATTGGGGATGATTATGATTAGTTTGTATTTTTGGCCCACTTATAGTTTTTTATTGAATTTTCTCTTGTTGGCCATTTTCTACTATGTGGTTACTAATTTCCCTAGTTTATTTTGTGGTGATTTCCCTTCTCAATAGAAACCTAATCCATTTTTTTGGTATTCTATCTTTGGTTAGTGATATATTTATTAAAATTTGGTGATGAATTCAGCCCTTGGTTGCTCCCACTTCTAGAGTGACATTTGTGATAATGGTTTATGTATTTATAAAAGACTTATAGTCTCCTATATTAATATCATGATAATAGCTTTATAGTTCATTGTCATGATTCTCCTAAGTTTTTTTCTCATTATTTTAAACTTAGACGTTCCTTGCTTCCATTTGGCTGACTAATGTTAAAATGTATTTTGAAATATTTACCAACCACTATTCATTATTTAAGACTTATAGATTATATTCAAATGTTTAAAGACTCTACCTAGTCTATTATATGGTTAGTTGTCTCCTAATCATTAATGAGTCACCCTTGATGTTACTAAAGAGTTGATGTTTTCTTACAGGGTATTGAATTAGTTTTTTTTATGTTAAACCATGTACATGTTAAAAAAGCCTTATTTGATTCATAATCTACTTCATATTGGTGGTTCCTTTGGGCTACTCAATTATCTCTTTCATTTTTGGATGTGTTGGTAATTTTCATATATGATGTTTGGTTTTGAGGTTATTTTTAGGTTGGTTTCTTTAGTGGGATGTTGTTGGTATCATGTTGGCAATGAAATGTTTTAAATTTTTAAGTTTATCACTATTTAATCAAAAAAACTATATCATGGTGAGTTGGAGATGGAAACAAGATTGGGTCTATTAGGCTGTTAGCTTTTTTATTGATAGTTTGTTGTGTAATGGATAGAAAAAAAATGTGGAGTTTAATTTGTATCTTAAATTAGATCAAATATTAATGAATGTATTATAATTTGTGTTTTAATTGTATCAGTGCAATATTAGTCTTATAATCAACTAGAGGAATGAATATGTAGAGTACTTTTTAATAAATTAAATTACTCCATGGATGTTTATATGTAAAATTTAGTTTGAAAATATATCTTAATCATTTTTTCTTATTCAGGTATTGTATATTATTATTTTATTTTGTATAGAATTTAAATTGCTTTATGACATATATTATATGAGGCATTCCTTCAATGTAATACAAAAGCTATATAGTCTATCAGTGGATGTACTAGAGATGTTATTGTGATTGAGTTCTAATTTTATTTTCTTTTATATCTATAAATATCTAGATACTACCTTATATGTGCATTTTCTTAGGAAATGCCTTTCATGTTATTTAAGGTATGATTTAGTGGGTCTACTTGACTAATGTCTATTATTTATAGGAATTTGACTCTATTGCCCTTACTAAATGAAGGAACTTATCTATAATAAAATTAAATAAGCCGCAACCTTACTATACTTCATAGAAAAAACTAAACACCAATCTTGGTAGTTACTTTATATTTATTTGAACCGATGTACATTTCTTTGGTTTTATTTTCATATTATCATAAAGGATTTTTAAATCTTATAGATTTTATTCAAAGTGAAATCAAAATTATTTCTACCATTGCATCTATATGTGAAGTAAGATAATGCATTATAAATATTAATGGGTTAAAATCCTACATCCAAATCTCCCCATGTTTATTGCATCTACTTGTAGAGGTATTGTATCCTTCGTCCAAGGTAAATGAGAATACTAGTACTTAGGAACACATTTATAGGAGTTTAATTAAATTTAGGGGATGGTTTTTTTCAAGGTTCATTCTATCATTTCTTGTTCTTAATATATTTAAGAAACATACCTTAGGGAATAACCTCTGGTCTTGTAGATCCTAAAGAAGGATTAAAAACATATATCCATCCTTATCTAGTTATTATTTCATGCCACAATCAAATCAATTAGCACTTTCACCATTAAAGACTCACCTCTAGTCTTAGAAGTTAGTGCAATTATTTTAAGATAAACGCAAAATCATATGTTGAGCACCAATAGATGAGTTTTCTATTGATAATATTGAGAAGTGGTTTTTTCAATTATACTTGACAAAGGAATATGCACATATCATTTAAAAATATAGGATATTTCTAAGCTTTGTAGGACCATTTGAAGTCTTGGAAATGATAGGATTTATAGCCCATAGAATAGATTTACCCCTAGCTTTTATAGGATTCATGCATTGTATTCCATATCTCTCTATTACAAAAAAATATTGTAAATCCTTCACATGTTATGAAATTGTATTGTTTGTAGATGAAAAAAAATCATATGCAAATGGAGCCAACAACTATAATCAACCTTTAAATACTTCATTTAAACCAATGCAAGATCAATCAAGTGAAGTTTTTGTTGATTCTTTATCTTGTTATCTTCAATACTATGGAGAAACACAAGGTCTAGACCATGTGATTAGGGATCTGGGAAATAGAACATGCACTATCAATAGACTGGACACAAGAAGAAGCTAATGAAAAATGTTGTGAAATTCTTTTGTAGTTTGAACTCCACAAATCTCAAGAGGGTAATCTTAATTACACGATTGAATAAATGATAAACTCATGCCCAATAACAAGCTACAAACCTATGAAAGTAAATAGTTTTCAGGCTTATGAGTTATGGTTGCTTTACAATTTTTCCATTTGCAAGCAGAATCCCATTTATCATGAAAATGACTAAGAGAAAAACTTGATTGAAACCTACACTAAACAACATGGAATTGGAAGTGATTTTTATGTTTATGATTTTGGGACCAAACTAAAAGCAGATAATGAATAAAACTAACCAATGCTAGGAAAAGGGTGATAGATTCGTATAAAATGCTTTTTATGCTTTAATATTGTTGCATGGTTTTGAGGTTCCCCTTTAAAATTTGAACTTATGTAAAAATCGGTCATTTTCTCTTGCGCATCTTGAACCTTGAACTTCAAAGTTCAATTTTCAAAGTTCAAAGTTCAAAGTTAAAAGTTCAAATTTCAAAGATCACTTTGTCTGGATTAACATGTTGTCACTGCCTTTATACTTGTCGATGAAATGCATTCTGTACCATGAACCTTGAACTTGAACCCAACAATCCTTGGTTCAAAGTTCAATTTCAAGTTTTACTTTTCCCACTTATGCCATCATTAAGTCTTTTTCTTGCCATCAGACTTGTAATAGTTGAACCTTGAACTTGAACCTTGAGAAATTTTGTTTCAAAGTTCAAGGGTCCCCTTGGCCGTGTCATTTTGTGGGTCCCAAATACATTGGTCATTTTATTTTCCATGGTTCAAAGTTCAAAGTTTGATGTTGTGAAATGGGAAATATGGATAACTCACGCCAAATCTTAAATCATTATTACAAAAGTGACTGAAAAGACAAGTATTAAATGCTTCATGATGAAAGAGATAGACAGAGAAAGACCGGTGTGTGTGTGAAGTGTCATTTGAGTTAAAATAAAGAGAGCGTCGTTACATCAAGGAAATTTTCCATAAATAAAGGTACAATAGTCGAGATATATTTTGTATTAAACAAATTCTTCTTTACCATTTTTTCTCATTCTGTACATGAGTTCTTTGATACCGCGACAAAAGATGAAGTGGAAGTGAGGTAATTTCTCTTCTTAGAAGCTATGTGTGGGAATAATGGTGGGTTTCAGAAAAACCCTCTAGCTCTTTCTTAATTTGAAGCTTGTCGGTTCTAAAAATTAAGTTTCCCAAGTATTTCTGTTTAATTTGGTGTCCACTTAGAGCTCTCCTTTGTTTCACTCATGTCTTTTTCTATATTAAAAGCCTTGAGATACAATATGTACAGTCCTATAACTAGCTGTTGTCGAGAAATGGGATACCCGCTCTTAGTAGACATTAATTTAGGGGAGTTAATGGAAAGGTTTAGAAAAGTGGAGGCCAGATCAATGGCAGCGAAGATTGTAGAGAGTGGACTCTTAGAAGTTGCAGGGTTTCATGAAGTAATTCCTTTCCTAGAGATGGTGATGGAGTGCCATAACATATATGACAAATTTGATAGGTTAATTCACACCTATCTTGGTGATGTGTTGGTGTGTATTAATAGAGAACTAGTTTTGGCAGCTTTGAGAATTCATCCTACTAAGACCTATGGGGATTGGACTATTTCCAAAGCATAGGTGGATTTTGAAGAAAAAAAGAAATATTTAAACAATACCATAGCCAGATACTGGTTATTGAAACTAGAGAAAGGAGGATCTTAACTATCCACTCCTGTGAAGAAAGATCATCTGATTGAGGATGTGCGAGACATGGTTAGCCTACTGAATAGAGTAAAGGGAAACCCACATGATGTCTTTTAGGAGGATTGGATGTAAAGTTTTATCTAGGCTATTCTTGGTGAAGGAGGGTATGTTGATTGGGCTGAAATCATATTACAACAACTACATGAAGAGTTGTCTCAGGTGGCAGAGGCAACTAGTTTTTACATGTCTTCATACCTTTTCTATATATTGGCTTATTGCAGAGACTGGGAGGGTCTTCCTCATGAGCCATAGATAGAAGACATGAAGATATTTGAATATTACCCTTTGTTGCAAAAGAAAAGAAATCCTAATAATTTCAGGAGAATTCAAGATGTATTCTTGGCCAAGCTTGTTTTTGAATTAAGAGGCGAAGAAAATCACAGGATGTCTAAAGAGGCCATTGAATTGATAAAGGCATATGGGATTTTTAAAATTCAATATCCAAGATTTAACTATTTAAGAATCAAGGGTTTTAGTGGAGAACCTTTAAAGTTACCTAGATATTGCCTAGATAAATACATGCTGATAGAGGTGTACAAGAAATTGGTTCAGGTCGAAAAGAAGTACAAGCCTAAAAGGGGAATTGGCTACCTCTTTCCAATTGAACTCAATCATTACCAATGTAAACTCATGCAAGGAATATCAGGTTTAGAAACTAAACTTAAAGAAATGAATTTAAGGCCATACCAAACCAGAAGTTATTTTGACAGCAAGAACTTTGTTGCATATAATTTTCACGTTGATGCAACATTCCTCCATCAACCCGAGTTAGAAGATTATTGGGATGAAAAAATAGATGAGTATGAGGTGAGGCAAATAATTTGGTCTAGATTCACACTAAAAAAATTTGTTACCCTGAAGATACCAATTGATGTTAAAGGGTGTGAAGATGATGAGGATGAGGATGTTCTGGACCCCAAATATGTAGAGATGTTTGAATGCACACACATCCTAGATATTGATTGGAGAAAATGGGAAGAGGGTAATGTTGGAGCCAAAACTCATAATGTTATACAAAGAATATAATAGTGGTTGAAAGACAAGAAGAAGGAGAAATATAAAGGAGAAAAACATAAGCTCAAAGATGATCCAATATCCTCAAGAGCCAATACCCCACCCTCATGTACTGATGTGCTTGAATAATTGTCTCATGCAGGTGAATTGGAGCTAGAAACAAAGATCTCTCCTAAAGATGAAAATCTTGCTCCTATACAACTAGCTGTGAGGATTACTCTCTCAAGGAGTAAGAAGAAAAGCAAGTCCACTAAGGTACCTCACATTGTGGTAGATCTTGAAACAATTCATGGAAAAAAGAGCAAGAAAAGGAGCCATTCATGAATAAATTGAAAGGAAGTCCATCGAGTGAGGGTAAACAAATAGAAGCAGAAGTGGCTAGCCACGATTCATTGGCATTGGGTAACCCTTCAGATTTTAAGACTCCTTAGAACAAAAGAAACATAAAGGATCTGAATTGGCTTGAGTTATCTGTGAGTAAGAAATGCATCATAGTTTGAGTACCTACACCAGTTAGGGATATGGTGAGTAAAAATCTTGGGAAGACACCTAAGAATAAGAAGCCCAAGACTGAAGAGTTAATTGATGTGGATGAAGATATAGAGTGCTAGATTAATGAAATTTTAAAACCTTCTACTAACAAGAACAGTGAAATTTTTTCCCAACAAGACTTCAATATTGAAAAAGTTGATCTTGGCCAAGAAACTAGGTTCGTTGATATGAAAGTCTTGTTGGAAAGTGACAGTGCAAGCAATTGTTATTTTGTCATCGATGTCAAACCTTTACTGGTGAGACTATTGTTATCTGTTTGAGTACCATATCTACTGTTGATGAAGAAGATTTAACAACAAGACCAAGTGAATGGTTGAGTTAAGGCAATTAAAAGGGTACTTGATCAGTTGGCACTCTGGCAAAGTAATTAGTTGTTTATCTTTCAAAGATAGTTTTTCTGGTTGTTCTGTGCTGAGCAAGTTTGGCTTTTGCCGAGAAAAGTTTCTTATGATGAGCAAAGTTTCTTGTACCAAGCAAAGTTTCTTGTGTCAAGAAAAGTTTCTTTTAACGAGCAAAAGTTGTTCAATGTTGAGCACCATTGAAATTGCCGAGTGGAAACAGTGATGTTGGCCGACTTACAGTAATTGAATTAATGATGAGATTTGAGATATCTGGCTGACTTAGTTATTTTTATTGGGATATGTAATGTTAATTAAAGATTGATCCACATCATTTAATGTATGGGTAACCATAATTAATGCATGGTTTCAAGATTTAATTAGAGACTACTTTGGAGAAGTAAATGTAATGCAAAGGTGGAATGATCCATTGGATCTGACCTAACCTAAGATCTATGATCTTGTTTAAGAAGAAAAATATTTATCTGACCTAGAAAGAGAGGTATATGATAACCTCAAGGGGTTATTCATTTACGATGCTGAAGTGTGCTACTGAATGTGAAGTATGCAAAAGTGTTGCATAGTTGATTTACTGTTTAGCATGATCTAGCAGAGAAGGCTGAATATAGAAGCAGAGAGTTGCATGTGTGATTGCTTGATCGATTTCTAAGCAGATCATAGAGGGAGAGTCAGATTCAATTCATAAGTAATTTTGGACCTTTTTATCAACAATAAGGGTATACATGATGTTGTTATAAATTAACTTCACTTTGCGATGAATTTTTTAAGGAACAACGTACATATCATGTAACCATGGACAACCTAAGAGAAGATTATAGTTGAGAGAGTTGTACATGAATAGGTGTTTAAAAATAATAGGGCCTACCTTAACTGGAAAAGTGAAATGACAATGTAGGCTATCCATTGAGTTAACATCAGAGCTGTAATTGGATCTTAATTTGCAAAGTAAGTTGTATGTATTAGATCATAAATGCCGATTACTTTCTAACCATTGTATCAGTTAAATCCTTTAACAAGGTCAACCTAAAAATCATTTGTATAAATCCTCTAGCAAGGTGACATTAAGGTGTAATGTTCTAGGTCCTCTAACAAGGCCACTCCTGACAGGGTGATTAAATCCTTTAACCAGGTCACACCTAGCAGTGTGTTATTGTAACTTTTAACAGGGTTGGCTCCTCATAGGGAATCACTTCAGAAGAGTGAAAACTTGGTAGCATGTTACTAGTGGTTTTTCCCATATTGGGTTTCCACATTAAATACTTGTGTCAACTTGTGTGAATGCTTATGGTTTTCTTTACTGTTATGTTTCTACAAGCTAATTTCAATTGACAGTAAACTGCATGATTAAAGTTGTTGACTTATGCTACTGCTGCTGAGTGGATCTGAAATACATAAAGTTTTTATTTTCTACATCTCTACTTGAGGATAAATGATTCACCCCTCCCCTCTTAGTTATACTAAATTCATTCTAACAATTGGTATCAGAGCTTTGGTCTCCTAAAATAGTTTGAAGGTACTTGGAGCGAAAAGATCAAGATGTATAAGGAGGTTCCTAAGCTAAACAAAGATAACTTCCCTGCATGGCAGAGTCTGATGAAAGTGCATCTGGCTGGTATTGGAGATGATGCTAAGTGACTTATTGAAAATGCCTATGTAACACTTACTACTCCTCTCATAGTTGAACAACTAAAAGAAAAGCAAGAGCACAATCAAGCAATGTTGGAGATCACCTCCGCATTGAGCTATTCAGAGTTTGATGATATAAAGAGCTGCACAAATGCAAATCAAATGTGGGAAAAACTTGAAACTATCTATTGTGGAGACACAAATGTGTTGAGAGCTAAATCAGAAAGTCTAAGAGGTAAGTTTAATGAGATAAAAATGCAAGAAGTTGAAAATGTTATTCATTACTATGGTAGAGTAAAAGAAGTTGTAAATGCCATCAGAGGGGATAATGGAACAATTGATGAGAACACTATTATGAGAAAGGTACTGAGAACTTTACTTCCTGTATATGCTATTAGAGTTTCTGCAATTCAAGAATTGAGATGTACTCCTAACAATAATCTGAATCTAGAAAATTTGATAGGCAGACTCACTATATTTGAAATGTCAAATTATGATAACTATAATCCACAAGGGATTGATTATGCTTTTAGATCAAAGCTAGTTCTCAATAAATCTAAGAAAGGAAAGAAACATGTGGACAGTGACAGTGACACTTCTGATGGTGATCTTGAAGAACCTAAAGCACTTATGGAAAAAAGGCTTTCCAGAGGAAAAGGAAAATACAGAGGTAAACTTCCTATTATTTGTTTTTCATGCAACAATTTTGGTCATATAGCTGCTAGATGTCCTGAAAAAAATGAAAAAGATGAAAGAAGGGACAACAAATACAAGGAATACAAAGACAGAAAGGATGATCGAGACTTCAAGAAATATAAGGACTACAAAGACAAAGGTAAGAAATCTTGTTATATTGCTGAAGAAACTTATGACAATGACACTGATAATTCTGATGACAACGATATAGAAGTTGTATATGTTGCAATGAAAGAAGATTCTGATGATGATGAGAAAATTGCATTAATCTCCTATATGATCAAAAGTGATTGTTGGATCATTAATAGTGGTTGTTCCCATCATATGACTGGTGAGAAAGATAAGTATGAAAACCTAAACCAATGCAAAGGATGATATGTAAAATTTGGTAATGATACACCATGTCATATCAAAGTTAAAGGATTGATTAACCTGACTGAAAAAATTAGATGTGATGATGTGTATTGGGTTGATGATCTTAAATACAATTTGCTGAGTGTTAAACAACTGAACACTTTTGGTTACAAAGTTGAATTCCATCACAGAAAAGCAAAGATCTGTGATTCTACTGGAGAATTAGTTGGAAGTGGTGATCAGACTAAAGGTAACTTGTTTTATCTGGATTTATCTAAAGAAACATGTTTGTTTGCATAGTACAATGATGTTTGGTTATGGCATAAGAGGTTGTGTCATGTGAACTTTGATAACTTGGTAAGCATAAGTAAATTGAAAAAGGTTAGAGGGCTACCTAAGTTAAAGAAGCCTGAGAATGCTATGTGTAAACAATGTCAACTAGGAAAGATGACAAAGTCTAGTTTCAAGAGTAAGACACATATATCAGAGGAAATTTTGGAATTGGTCCATATTGATCTCTGTTGTCCCATTGGAGAAAGAAGCTATTGTGGTGCTAGATATTTTATTCTATTTGTTGATGATTATTCAAGGATGATGACTATAATGTTTCTCAAGGAAAAATCTGATGCATTCCAATTATTTAAATGGTACTTAGCTAAAGTTGAAAAGGAAACAGGAAAAAGCTTGAAATGCTTAAGATCTGACAGAGGTGGAGAGTTTATTTCTAATGAGTTTAACAGGTTCTGCAATGACCGAGGCATAAAGAGACAGATGTCCGCACCTAGGACTCCTCCATAAAATGGTATTGCTGACCGAAGGAATCGATCTATCATGAAATGTGCAAGAACACTAATGATGAAGAAAATTTTTGCATAGAAATATTGGAAAGAAGCTGCAAGTACTGTAGTCTATACACTAAATAGAGTTCAAGTCAAGAAAGGTACAAATGCTACACCTTATGAACTTTGGTATGGTTATGCACCTAGTGTAAATTATTTTAAAGTATTTGGAAGCAAATGTTTTATACTGAAAGATAATAGAAATG
>MU226768.1:905258-933207 GCA_018584345.1 Thuja plicata
AAGGATTCTAAGATATTTGAAAGGAACTGATGACTATGGTCTATACTACAAAAAGAATGACAAGTTTGAACTCAGAGTTTACACTGACTCTGACTGGGCTGGAAATGTTGATGACAAGAAAAGCACTTCTAGTGGAGCATTTCTTTTAGGAAAGAGATTGATCTCCTGGACAAGCAAGAAACATAACTGCACCTCACAATCTACAGCTGAAGCCGAGTATGTGGCAACAGTAGTTAACTGTTCTAACATTGTGTGGTTGAAGATAATACTGAAAGGTATGAAGGAAGAAATCACTGACCCAGTTGTTATATATTGTGATAACACAAGTGCTATTAATATTTCTAAAAATCCTGTTATGCACTCAAAGACAAAGCATATAGCTATCAAGTATCACTACTTGAGGGAGCTAGTTAAGAATAAAGAAGTGAGACTGGATTATGTGAACACTAAAGAACAATTAGTAGACACATTCACAAAAGCACTACCCAAGGATGCTCATGAGTATCTATGAGGTAAAATGGGGGTGATTCCCCTAGCTGAGGCTAAATAAGTTTTGTATGGTACTGTTGCATCAAATATTACATTTAGAATACTTGATATATTGATGCACAGTAAGTCACACTTTAGGATGTTGGCTAAAGTTGTGAAGATGGAAAAGGATAGAAAAGAGAAATTAGTCATAATCAAGATGACAAGATCAGCATGATACTGAAAATATACATGATAATGTTATCAACGTCTTTGGCATTGTTATCAAAGAGGGAGAGATTACCTATATAGAGGAAGAAGTTGAGGGAGAGATTACCTATAAAGAGGGAAAGATTGCCTAGAAGAAGAGATTACCAAGAGGGAAAGATTACATAGAGGCAAAAGATACTATTGAAAACATTGAAGTGATTATCTACTCAGAGGGAGTCTACAGATGATTAGACGCAGATGATTACAGTGTAATCACAGACACAGAGGGAGAAATATTTTATAGATAAGAATCAGAATGAAGCTAAAGACATTAATGAATATTTGTTCATATCAAGGAACACAGGTGAAATTTTGGATTTTTGGTAACTATGCTTTTTAAATCATTGTTTTAATATTTTGTGCTGCCATCAATGCCAAAGAGGGAGATTGTTCGAAAGTAACAATGCAATCAATTGTTATTTTGTCATTGTTGTCAAACCTTTACTGGTGAGACTATTGTTATCTGTTTGAGTACCATATCTACTATTGATGAAGAAGATTTAACAAGAAGACCAATGAATGGTTGAGTTAAGTCAATTAAAAGGGTACTTGATCAGTTGGCACTCTGGCAAAGTAATTAGTTGTTTATCTTTCAAAGATAGTTTTTCTAGCTGTTCTATGCCGAGCAAAGTTTATTATGATGAGAAAAGTTGCTTGTGCTGAGCAAAGTTGCTTGTGATGAGAAAAATTTGTTCAATGTCGAGCACCATTGAAATTGCTGAGTGGAAACAATGATGTTGGCTGACTTAGAGTAATTGAATTAATGACGAGATTTGAGATCTCTGGCTGACTAAGTTATTTTTATTGGGATATGTAATGTTAATTAAAGATTGATCCACATCATTTAATGTATGGGTAACCGTAATTAGAGACTACTTTGGAGAAGTAAATGTAATGCAAAGATGGAATGATCCATTGGATCTGACCTAACCTAAGATCTACGATCTTGTTTAAGCGGAAAAATATTTATCTGACCTAGATAGAGAGGTATATGATAACCTCAAGGGGTTATTCATTTAGGATGCTGAAGTGTGCAACTAAATGTGAAGTATGCAAAAGGGTTGCATAGTTGATTTATTGTTTAGCATGATCTAGCAGAGAAGGCTGAATATAGAAGTAGAGAGTTGCATGTGTGATTGCTTGACGGATTTCCAAGCAGATCAAAAGGTTGAAATGACAATGCAGGCTATCCAGTGAGTTAACATCAGAGCTGTAATTGGATCCAAATTTGCAAAGTAAGTTGTATGTATCAGATCACAACTGCTGATTACTTTCTAACCATTATATTGGTTAAATCCTTTAACAAGATTGACCTAACAGTCATTTGTATAAATCTGCTAACAAGGTGACATTCAAGTGGAATGTTCTAAGTCCTCTAACAAGGCCACTCGTGATAGGGTGATTAAATCCTTTAACTAGGTCACACCTAGCAGTGTGTTATTGTAACCTTTAACAGGGTTGGCTCCTCACAGGGCATCACTTCAGAAGAGTGAAAACTTGGTAGCATGCTACTGGTCATTTTTCCCATATTGGGTTTCCACATTAAATGCTTGTGTCAACTTGTGTGAATGCTTATGGTTTTCTTTACTGTTATGTTTCTACAAGATAATTTCAATTGACAGTAAACTGCATGATTAAAGTTGTTGACTTATGCTACTGCTGCCGAGTGGATCTAAATTATAGAAATTTTCTATTTGCTACATCTAGACCTGAGGATAACTGATTCACCCCTCCCCTCTCAGTTATTCTAAATTCATTCTAAAAAGTCTTTGAATCAAGTAACAAGAGAATTAGTCAGAGAATCTGGAAAGATTAGAGAGACAAGAAATCCCTTAAGCAGTCTCTATAGCTTATGGCTAAATACATTCAAGCACTCTAGAATCCTAAGCCTTTAGCTTTGTCACAGACATCTCCTTCAATTGATGTCAGGTCTTCTTTGAGCCATTAATTCTTAGACCAAGTACAAAGGGATAGAGAAGTATCAAAGACACACTCTGATTAGATAGCTAAAGTCACTGAAGAAGCGGTGAATTATGTTTCCAGCCTTGATAAGACACATCAACAACCTATTATGGTCTCCAAAGAGTTAGAAGAAGATATTACTACTTTTTTTAAAGAAACAGACAAATGGGATGATGAAATTACTAAGATGGAAGATGTTCACGTGTATGGTATAGCCAAGTTCCTTTAAGAGAAACCAATACCATGTGTTGATGAAATTTTTTTGTTTATAGCCAAAGTAAACATGGAGTGGAGGAACGTTATTATTGAACAAGGAATAAATGAGTTATCAAAACTCCTAAAGGAACTCAATTTCCTTAACGACATCATCAAAAATGATCTCAAGTTCCTTGATGTTAAGCTAATGAAAAATGCAGAAGATCCAAATAGATGGGCAGATCAAGTGATTGTGTCACCTAGAGACAAAATGAAATCCCTGAAAGAGGTGAAGAATTTGGAAATAAAGGATTGCTCAATCATAGCCCGGATATAATCCACCGTGATAATTAGCTGTGATCATTTGGAGGTACGCAAGGCTAAGTTGCTAAAGGTTCAGAACAGATAGAAGATATGGAAACAAAGGATTGGAGCTATCAAATTGCCTAAGCAATAGGTTATATCTGATTTCTTGGCTGTGTATGAGGAATGGAGTGTCATGCAGAAAGTTGCAGAAGCCCCTGATCACTCCGAAGATTATGTTTCCCGATATTCTTAGTGGATCGTGTCCGAAGATAGTTCCCAAGTTTTACTATGTTTTACTTAGTTGGTTTTTAAAGATAAGCTTCAGCTAGACTTTGACAAAGTTGATTTTTTTTAAAGAAACTGATTACGCCCTGCATGACTATTTATGTGAAATTTCATGACTCAGTTAGGGTCGTCTCTCTGGTTAAAAAAGGACATCTTTAAATTTTAATATTAAAAAAGGTCGTATGGTCTTTTTCTTTTACTGGTTAAACTTGATAGCATATGAATATAGTATCAGTTTGTTTATATAATCGATTCTAATGTTTCTCTGACCTTTTGGTTAAGTGGAATGTGTATATTTAATTTCAGTTGGAATTAGATTACATTTTACTATTATCTGTGTGTAAGTTATTAAGTTTCTTCAGTAATTTTCATATGAAAGTTGATCTTTGAGATTGATTCCGAGATATTGTTCTTGTTACTCTAAGTTCAGTTGGCTTATGATTATTTGAATTTATGATAATCCTATAGCATTCATTTTATAATCTTATAATGAAATGTTTATTCCTTTAGTACTTTCTTGTTAAAAGTATTAGCCAAATTATTCTTTGAAATAAAAGGAATTAAGGGTTGATCTTTTTAGAAGCTAGCTGCACCTTGAATGCAGAGAGTATAGTCATGAGTGAGTAACTCAAATGGTAGTGGTGAATTTTCTCTGAAGTGGCTTTAGAGTCAGTTATTTATAAAAATTATAAAAGAGGCAAAATCCATCCACTAATAGATTTTTGGCGACTCCACTCAGGAAAGCCAATTTTAAAAGGTTGTATGGTGATTAGAAATGGTATTACTCCATCAAGATATATTCCCAGTATTACAACCTAACTTGGGATTCTAGGATATCCAAGAAGATATAATCTATGATATGAAAACTCAAGCCCGGAGGTATAAGAAAAGTGTTCAAAAATACCAAGAAGTGAGTTAGGTCCTTGAAATCGAAGAAGAAATCAATAAAATAGTAAGAGACTTGCCAATCACTCAAGAAGAAGTAGTTGAAAGTTTGGCCCGGTTGATCCAAGTTAACATTCCTAACCCACCTCAACCGCCTCATCCTTCTAATCACAATCAATAAGCTAGCCAAAAAGAGATACACAAGTTGAGATAGGGAAAAGGGTTTAGTAGATGAATATTTTTAGGCATTAAAACAGTTAAATTTTACCCCTGACATATCATTAAGAAGAAATAACCAAACTACAAGTAGACCATCTTCACCTCCTAATTTTTCCCTTGTTATTTTCCAAGCCGTTACTCTACCTGGTACTTTACTCCCCTCTCATTTCAATGCTTCCCCTTTGAATATCAGACTACCCAATATGGCCCAAAACCAGTCATGGGGATCCCAAGTAGGTCCATTAAACCCGAGTCAAAACCTAAATTTTTTTTGTAAAGGAGCCTAAGATGTCATTCATAAATTTAGCGGGGATGGTAAGATCTCCCCTAGTGATCATTTGAATTATTTCAACACTACATGTGGGGTCATTGATGTTGTTAATGAAGATGTAGATGTCTGCTTGTTTGTCCAAACCTTAACCAGTGTTGTTGCAGATTGGTTCCATCACCTTCCTAATGGATCTATCACCAATTGGAACACTATGAGAATGGATTTTGAAGCTTGCTTCATAGCAACAAATGATGAGTACTCCCTTTTACTTTAATTTTCTCAATTGAAGAAAGAAATGAACGAACCTATGATGGAGTTCATTGTGAAGTTAGACAAGATTTTGTATTTAATTCCTAATGCACTAAGACCTAGTACTGATAACAAGAAGGGTTTCTTTGTAAATTATATGCTTCTAGATATAAGCTTTCATTGTAGGTGTGGAAGGGTGGAAAATTTAGATGTGGATCAAACCTTAGTATTTGAACTTGAAGATGAATTGATAACTATGGGGAAATGGAGACGAGAGGTATAGACCCCAAATAATCAGTCATCCACCTCTGGTTCCACTGATCTTGTAGTTCAAACATTGATGAATGATATGATTTAGTTGAAAACACAATTACTTAATCTCGTTACCCCATACCAAGACATCCCTCGCAGATATCCCAATCAAGGAGGAGGAGCCTTTGGGAAACAAAGGAAACAATCCAATATGCCTCCTAGCCAACAAAGACTCTTAATTGAAGCCCCTGCTATGAATAGAGGGAACATGTGTATATTTCACTTAACTGATGATCATGATGGCACATCTTTCCATGAAATGGTACGTTATAGATAGATGGAGGAAAAGAAAAAAACTATAGAAGAAGTGCCTGCTAATGAAGGAACCTAAGGAGGAGTTGGTGACTCCATAGGTTACTAGCCCAAATATGAATTAGATTCTGAGTGAGGTGGTAACATTTTTTCCACTCTAGAGGATCCTTCCTACTTCATACTTACAAGGAATCACTGTGGAGGTAGAGCTTGTATTCAAACTCATTCAACACCTTTTAGGAAAGAAAAGGAACCTGTGAATCAAGCTGGTGGTGGCCAAAGAACTTAAGGATCTATGACGTTGGAGGTAAAAATACTAAAAAGGTCAGACCCTGAACCTATTTTTGACATTGTTGAATTTTTCAAATCTGCTAAGATTCAAATCTCTCCTACTGATTATTTGAAACTTAATCCTAGTGAGTTGAACAAATTAGTTAGCTATGTGAAATGCTCAGCCCCTGTAAATGAAACCTGGAAAGTAAATACTTTTTCAACTCCTAAGACCCGTATCAATCAAGAAGGTAACTAGTCAATGGATGAGACACCTATTGCTCACCTAGGAACCTCTGAATCTCCCCATGTTCCCAAAAAATTAGACCCATTTTACATATCCCTATTTATACATGGGCATAGGTTGAACAATTGTATCATAGATTCAGGGGCTTTGGACAACTAAACATTTGGCAAGTGTTATGTCATGGACTCCAAGTAGGTCCCACCAATAGGACAAATAAAGGATGCCCAAGTTGCATTAGCAGCCTATCCTGACATAAGATTGAAGCTCACAATCTTGGTTGCTGATACACTCGCAAGCTATGGAATGCTCTTGAGTAGAACTTTATGTAAAGACCTAGGTGGTGAAATTAAGTTGGTTTAGTCTCAAGCCACAATTCCTATGGGTAGTCAGAAAGTCATTTTGCAACCTGAGACAAAATATAAATATACAATTTTTCCCTCACAAGATCCCAAACCACATATTCTGTACCAAGAAACAGAGTTTGTTAACTATGTGATAATGCCTGAAAATTATGAAGCTAGATCAGATCCATTGGAGGAAGATGAATTATGGCCTCTGGAGTTCAATGGGAGTTTCTCTTCAACCGGGTCAGGTGCACGAATAGTATTGATATCTCCTTCTAGAGATATCTTTCCCTCTTCTTATAAGTTTGAGTTTGAAAACACCAACAACATGGCTAAGTATAAAGCTTTACTCCTTGGAATAAAAGAAGCAAAGCAAAAAGGAATCAAGCTATTGAAAGAAAGAGGGGATGCTGAGTTGATCGTAAAGCAAGTAAGAAGCCTATTTGCAGTAAGAAATGATAGGTTGCAAAACTACAGGAATAGGGTATGTGATGAATTAGAGTGGTTCGATGCATTCTTAGTTGAAGCAATGCCCAAACAATTTAACACCCATGGTGAAACCCTAGTAGGGTCAACAACATTATTAATTCCTCACCCAAACTTCAAAAAGGATAAGTACACCACATAACTTATTCACAGACCCAACGTGTTAGATAATGCTGATTCATGGTAAGTCTATAGTGATGATGTACATATAGTCATGTTCCTAGAAGGATTTGATAATTTCTCCTTTGTATTATGTGTATATAGAAACTATACCTTCATAAAATTAAGGTGCATTCTATCAATTCTATGGAATCAAAATTCTAATTTTAAGAAAAGAATTGACAAAATAGCATTTAGCATTCCATGGATCTCTAACTAAGCATGCTAGTGAAGCTCTCAGCCTTAATATCCATTAGTGACAGTCCTAGAACGAGAATTTCTATATGATAATGCTTAATCTAGCTCACAACTCTCAAATTGCAATGCAATTTCATTCAATATTGACCAAATTATGCTATCAAATGGTATGCTCTTGATAAAATTATCTTTAATAAGAATGTGATTTCTCATGAATGTCTAGGGTATGAAATACTCTAAAAATGCTTGGTACTTATAGGATTTCCCAAGGGTAGGGGGTAGAGTTAAGTTTATCATGATCAAAGCTTGGTTGAGTTGAAGGTTTTCAAATGGTTTCAAATGGGGGAGACCATTTAAATGGTTGTCTCAAAGGTTGGGACAAAGAGATAAATCGAGTGGTGAAGATTTTAAAGATCAAAATGAGTGATCAAGATTGCAAAGTTTGGAGTGATCCATGTGATCTCAATCCTTGATTCTCATTGGTTGTTCAAATTCTTGTCTCCTTTGTTGAAAGAAATAAGGAATTAATTAATTCAATTAATTAATTAATTAAATTAACCATGTAAGGAATAGGTTGATTTTTATTTTTCATTTAAAACTATATAATTAATTGATTAAATCAATTATATAGCTTAGATTTATCCCTTTTAGGCTTACATTTAATTAATCAATATATTTATTAATTGATCCTTTGATTTGATGTAATTTAGTCCCTTTTGATTGAATTTGGTCTATTTGATTAATAAAATTGCCTTCTGATCGATTGAAATACTCCTGACCAAATTTAGGTGTCTACAAATGCCCCTCTTTGAATTGATGCACAAAGCACATTGATTCAAAGAAAATTGATGTCTTGATCTGATTTGATCGAGTGATTGATTGATATGTGATACAATAATATATGATGAAAAAATATGATGTGAAACCTGATGCAAAACCTAATGTCGAAAACTAATATGCAACCTGATGTGAATCTGATGCGAAACCCTGATGATGAGAAACCCTGATGAAAATGCCCCACTGATAGCAATTTGAAATTTTTGTGCCCCAAATTTTATTTGAAATGTGATAACAATAATGTTTTGACCATATGATACCCCCTTAGAAATGAAAATGAAATTGATAGCAGAGGCAACAAGATATTGATGAATGAAAAAAATAGGTCAACTATGTTTTCATTTCTGAAAATGAGATAAAAATTTGATCACAATATGTCCCGGTGGTGAAAAATGGTACTTTTAAACTTAAAAAGGATAAAATCTCATGAAAATTAGGTCAAAAAGCTATAAATAGAAGTAAAAAGTTCATTTTTACTATTCATTTTCACTTTTGACCCTGAATTTTAGCTCTGAGACTGTACGAGAATACGATGATGGTGGTCCCCATTCTTAAGCATCAGTTTGAGAGAGGCCACAGATTCTAGAGACTAGCTGATTATGGACTTTCAGTGAGTGATTTTGACCTTTGCCAACATTTATTTCAGCATTTATTGCATTTGATTGATGTTTTTTCACCTAGTTAGGGCTTTTTGAAATAATTTGTCGTTGAGTCACGTGTAAGTAGCTGTTAAATTGCGCGTAGGTAGTTAAAGTTGTGTGTCCGTGTAGTGAAACAGTGTGTAACAACTAGAAAAGTGTCACTTAGGAAACCTATTAAGTCATGCGTAGTAAGAATAAACTCACGCGTACAAAACCCTAGCCAAAACCCTAGATGAAGATCATGTGTACTAGAGATTAAGTTATGCGTATGTTACAAAGTAGCGTGTACTAGGCCATGTTACACCTATGAATGATGAATTACCGCATATGATAGGTTAAGTTGTGCGTATTATAAAATCATGTGTACACCCTTTAAAGTTGCACATACACATAGGCAAAATGATGCCTAAGTGTAAAGATTGAAAAAACTTGATCGTTTGTGGCCATCTCTGATAGATTAAATACCAAAGTGATAGAAAAGAGAAACATCTTGGATTTAGTAATGAAACAAAGTGTTTAGGATGTTAGGATGATTGATTAACTGGATGTTTGATTATATCAATATGATTGGTAGGATAAGATAAACATATGTATTTTCCCCTTCTCATGATATAGAGTTAGGAAAAATAGTTAATGTTACTCAAAAAGAGTGATAGGAAAATTTGATGATAGATTGATGTAGGATAATCCATTTAATGATGATACTAATTGAATCCACTTGATTTGAAAAAATAGGTTTCGTTCTGGAAGTTGTATGTCTTGAGTGTCCCAGTTTGGCTCACTGATATGGTATATAAGTTGTCAGGGCTTGAGAGATGTGTTATTGGGAGATGTGGGTTATTCTATCTTTTAGAGGTTCCTCAGTTCCAGCTGAACCTAGGTGTTCTCATAGCTATGGCAGAGTGATGGCACTCTGACCAAAACACCTTCCATTTACCCATGGGTGAGATGACGATTACGCCTAAGGATGTTTACTGATTGCTACAGATCCTGAATCAAGGAGAGCGGGTCAGTTATGATCAGGTATACAATGGCAGCACTTGTCGACGGGCCTTTGGAGATCAGACCATTGGAGATAAGAGTATCACCTGAGCTAAGTTTGCTTCATTCCCTACTCTGCTAGTAGTTTTAGGTGTATTGATCGGCAAATTTCTATTACCAGATCGTCACGGTCATGGTTTGCAGTTGGTTGGGGTCACATCATTGCAGACATGATTGGTGATCCTCATAGATTTGATTAGGGTTCCTAAGTACTAGCACAGTTATATCATGAGTTGCACCATATAGTATACATGGGTAGTGCTTGATTATCTACTGGAGCGATGTTGTAGTTATGGACATGGGAGCACATTCCTATGTCAAGACTGATAGATACTCAACTGAGATATCCTGGTTGACCTTACATATTTATGTATGAGGGTATGGTTGTTCATCCTTGGTTGAGAAAAATAGAGTATTGGTGGCATATGCTCGATGATATTGATCGGGTCATTTGGAGACCATATCTTGGTTGCGAGGCATGGTGAGAGGATGATGATGAGTTACCATACATGTTTTCTCCTTGATGGATGATAGGCTGGTCACCTCTTGTGATCAAGAGATTTTGCTGCTACAGAGTATGTCGACAGTTTGGCAGGATATAGGATATACCACATGGATTGGCACTATATGCCCTGGTTCAGGCAGAGAGATCCATGTGGGGTGCACAGGTAGATTTCCATTATGCTTTTGATTAGATTGAGAGATTGGGGTACATGTAGTGGGATACGTGAGAGCATATAGAAGATGCATGGATGTCAGAAGATTACTCATAGTGGTTTTCTCATCATAGATTCCCTCAATTCACAAGTATCTTGGTGAACTGATACCTAATATTGATGATACCTCAGATGATGATGATAGTGGGCGTGGTCATGGAGGTGGATGAAAGAGAGATCCATGGATATAGAGAGTACCTCAGTAGGCTAGAGGCAGAGATGGGGGTCATGGAGGACCATAGATGAGGGGTGGTCATGTGCAGGGCAGAGGTAGTGGATTTAGGTTGAGACTAGTACAGGAAGTGCCAACAACAGTATGGGGTTAGAGATGATAGAGGATCGCGAGACTGGCTCAAATAGTTGTTACTAGATAGGTTCCTTTATAGGGATAGGGTCCACATATTCTGGCACAGTAGGTGCCTATAGCTCTGTAGATTCTGGCACAACAGGTGCCTCAGATACTAGTATAGGTGCGTCCATAGCTTCAACCAAGCACTATTACCAGGTTAGAGTGGGATTTACATGGTTTATAGACTGGTTTGTCCACTGTTACTAGCAGGATTGATCCGGTTGTGACTATGATGCAACAATTCTTGACTATGATGGCATAGAGGCCGAGTGTAGCTAGTACCAGTCAGGTACCTCCGACTACACATGAAAGATTAGGGGATAGGGATCTAGATGGTATAGGTGGTTCAGGTATAGGAGATGCATTAGGTGCCCCAGGTGGGTCATGCTTTGATAATTGGATTTATATGTATTGTATTAGATGTTTGATTTTATCACGATTATGATGTACGATTTTGATATGATGTAGCTTTTATTATTGTAGACATTTGATTGATATTTATGATGACTTGATCACTTTGATTATATATGATAGACTTTCTTTGATGTCATGATGCTATATGATGTTTATGCATTTTATTTCTACATGCTATAGATGCAATGCCTTATGTATGACATAGTTTATATGGATGAATATGTATGCAAATCTATTTCAATATGCTTTCTAATTTATGATGACAATCTAAATGATAAATGCAATGCAATCTAAGTTATGATGGATGCAATCTTAAATGATAAATGCAATGCAATGAATTTAATTGAATGCATGTTGTGTTTTTTTGTATTTTAATAATGCAATATTTTAATGAAATATTTAATGTACTTGGATAATGAATAATGATGTAATGATGTAAACTTATGAATAATGATTAATGTTTAATGAATGCAATGATAAATGCATAAGAAAGTATTCATTATTGATTGATGTGAATCAAGATAAAGATATCAAATTTTTGAATAATTAACCCCCTTGAACTTAGGAAATCCACTAAATGCAATTAATCTAAGCATGAAATGCAACTAACTGTCACTTTTGTCTTTGCGAAAGAAATGCAAAAGGAGATATATTTTCATAATTGAGTATTTTGAAACTAGGAGCAAGTACAATCATCACTGACCACATCATGATAATATGAATACCGCTTTCATCACTTTTGTAACCATTAGACACTAGTACAACCCTCACTAGTTGAATAATCAACTATGGGTGTCTGAATACTGGTTTCATCGGATTCAATATTGCAATTGGATTTTTGTATTAAGATATGGAAGATCTAAATATCCAAGGTATCTATTTGCATAAACAAAAAAAGGTTAACCCTCCTTCCTATATGAATTTCCTCAATGATTCTTTGATGACCATGTCCTTAGACAAACTCACATAAGTTGGTGGATCATCCTCAAAACAATCACTAAAAATAAAGAAAATATCATGTCTTCGTCATCGCCAATCTAGTCAAAACATCATCGATTAGCTAAAAAGAACATGATTCAATGAACATCATCAAAAACTTCAAGTGTTTTGTATTGTATCAAGATTTTCAATAGAATTCCATTCATTATGATCATTTAAGTATTGTCAAATTTTAATCATGGTAATAAGGTCATGAAGTTCAAGGATCAAGTTGCAAGATCGAATGTTTGGATTGAACAATGATATCCATCAAAGGTTCTAAAATATCTCTCCTATGAAGTTCAGAAAATCTCTCACGTCATGTGACCAAAAAGTAGCACTTATCAAATTTGTTTATATCAAAACCAATGCTTTGCCCCCAAGTGAAAATGAGACCATGTACAAATATGGGCAAATGAAACCTGGTATGTGACAATGATTTTTGACAATGCAGCTTAGAGACTTTATTATGACTATGCACAAATGATAGATGCAATGAGGATATACAAATGAGATGATACAAAAAGAAATATGTACAAATGAAACTAGGTAAGACCTAAGGGATCAAAAAGTGTTTTTTTTCCAGATTTTCACCTTTCTAATTTATTACTCTTTTTCTCTTTTTCTCTTTTTCTCTTTTTTTGCTACCAAGGCGCCTATTGCTAGGTTTTCACCAAGGCAATTTTTCTCCTTTTTCAAAGTTTTTTTTTTTGATATCGTCATGGCACCTATTTGCTAGGTTTTCACTAAGACAACCATTTTTTGATCTTTTGAATTTTTTTTCTTTCTTCATGCTCAATTTTCCTCTTTTTATGCTTTTCTACTTTTCCATTGTTTTTGAATTTTTTGATCTTTCTCATTTTTTTGGATTTTGAAATTTTCCTCATGTACAAAGAATGGTGATGAACTCATCGGATACACTCTCATCTAATACTTTATCTTCTTATACTCTTTCATCTGATCAAGTATAAAACCTCTTTAAATGGATGTTGTTAATAGGTTCTGGCAACTCATCACTATCACAATCAGCTACCTTGTATATCACCATTCCAAAAGAAGATGTAATCACAAAAGGTCCAAGCCAATTTGCCTCCCATTTTTCTTTCTTTTCTCTTTCTACTTGAGTTTTAGGGTTTTATCTGAACACTAAATCTCCCACTTGAAATGTTCTAGGTTTGATATATTTATTATAATTTATTGGGATTCGATTTTGATACACTTTCAAATGCTTATAAGCTTGTGTTTGATGTTCCTCCAACAATTCCAATTGTTGGAGTCATGCAACCCTATAATCCTCATCATTTATCAATCCTTGTAATTAGACTCTTAAGGATGGGATCTCAACCTCCAAAGGTAGAAAAACTTTTGCCCCATAAACCAAATAAAATGGTGTTGCCCCTGTTGGTGTTCAAATGCTTGTTCTATAGGCCCAAAATGTCAGGTTTATTTGTATGTGCCAATCTCTTCCTGATTTGTCAATTGATCTTTTCAATATTTTGAGGATATTCTTATTTGTAGCTTCGGCTTTTCCATTTCCTTAAGGATAAAAAATGGAGGAAGAATGGTGTGTTATATGAAAGGTCTCACATAATTCATCCACATATTTATTCATGAATTGTTTCCCATTGTCCGTGATAATGACATGAGGAATACCATATCTATAAATGATGTGATTGAGAATAAACATAGAGATCTATTTTCCTGTTGCAGTTGTTAATGACACAACCTCTACCCATTTCATAAAATATTTTGTTGTAGTTATGATGTATTTTTTTACTATTGGAAGAAGGTGGGTAAATCATTCCAATAAGATCAAATCCCCATTGGTGAAATGGCCATGGTGTAATGAGCTGGTGTAACTCTTGTGTAGGCACATGAATCATGTCTCCATGATATTGGCATTTTGAACACACTTTGACAAAGTGGCAAGCATCCTTTTGTAAGGTTTTCCAAAAATAACCCATATGAAGGATTTTCTTGGCTAGGTTTAACCCACTCGAATAAGACCCACAAATACCCTCGTGAATGTCTCTTAAAGATAACTTTGATTCCTTGTCCTCTAGACACCTAAGTAGCATTCTATCAAGACTTTTGTGATACAATATGTCAGATAGGATAGTGTAATGAGCCGTTTGGCATATAAAGTGTCATTTTTGGGTGCAGATGTGGTCTAAGGTTAAAAATTGGTCTTTTAGATAGGTAAAAATGGATTTGTATCAAGGTGAGTCATGGCCATTTAGAAGGCAAATTATTTGAGTTTCAGGTAGGTCAAAATCAAGTTTCACCAACTCTTCCACCAAGAATTTGTACCTAGCATTCTGATCAAGCATTTGAAGTAAAGAAGCCAAAGTAGCCATAGCATCTACTTCTCTATTATTATCCCTTGGGATTTTCTCATATGTGATCAAGGCAAAATATTTCTTCCAGTCATCTACCATCCTTTTATATGACTTCAATTTGTCATCCTTAGTTTGAATGCCTATGACTAAAGCTTCGTATTCTCCAATATTGTTGGTGCATGGGAAAAAAAGTTTGTAGGACTTAGGAATGGTGTATCCTTGTGGTGTAATCAATCAAATTCTAGATCCTAAACCATGCTGAGTGTAGGATCCATCAAAATATAATTTCCATGCTTTGGCTTCCACATTTACTATCTCTGCATCTAGAAATTCTACCCGGATAGGATGAGTAGAAACTAAAGGATTTTCAGCCAATTGATCAAATATGACTTGTTCCCTGATAGCTTTTCAGTCCACATACTCAATGTCAAATTCACTTAGTACCGTCACCCATTTAGTAATTCTTCTTGTAAGGGCTATTTTTCTAAGAAAATACTTTAGTGAATCAATTTTGGCACTCAACTTAACCTTGTGCATCAACATGTAATGTCGTAGTTTTTGGGAGGAAAAAACTATCGCTAGACAATCTCTCTCCATGAATCTATAATTTAACTCATACTTGATCAAGGTTCTGCTTAAGTAATAAATGGCTCTTTCTTTACCCTCATCATCCTCTTGTGCTAATAAAACCCCTAAAGATTTCTCCGTTGCTGAAATGTATAATAGTAAGGGTTTTCCTTTGATGGGAGGCATCAAAATGGGTGGATTCACAAAGTATGTCATCAATAGGGTAAAATCTTGTTCACATTCATCATCCCACTTAAAAATAGTATCCTTGTGTAGCAATCGGGTAAAAGAGTGACACTTTTCCGCTAATTGAGAGTTGAATCTTCTAATAGATTGAAGTCTTCCTTGGAGTGACCTATTTTGACTATTGTTTTTGGGTGTTTCCATTTCCATGATTACTTTCACTTTGTCTGAATCCACTTCTATCCCTTTTTATGAAACTATGTATCCCAATAGCTTTCTGGATTGAACACCAAATGCACATTTTTTTGGATTTAACCTTACTTTAAATTGCTGCAATCTTGTAAAAATATTTTCTAGGATAAGTAGATGGTATTTTCTTTCATGTGATTTTGCTAAGATATCATCCATATAATTTTCTAGGAAAGTATGCATCATGTCATGAAAGATGGGTGTCATTTCCCTTTGATAAGTTGCTCCTGCATTTTTAAGGCCGAAGCGCTTAACATTCCAACCAAAAGTACCCCAAGGGAAAGTGAAAGCAGTATTTTCTTGATCCTCAGGTGCAATTCTAATCTGATTGTAGCCATTAAATCCATCCATCAATGAAAACATGGAATGTCCTACCTTCTAATCCACTATAGCATCAATGCTAGGTAATGGAAAATCATCCTTAGGGAAAGCAAGGTTAAGATATCTAAAATCCATGCATACTCGAATGGATTTTTCATGTTTAGTAATAGGTACAATATTGGAAATCTATTCTGCATAAGTTATGACTCTTATGAAGCCAACTTTTAGTAACTTTTCCAATTCTGCCTTAACCAATAAAGCCACATATGGATGCATTTTTCTCAAATTTTTCTTCACGGGTTTTACACCGGGCATCACATTAAGGTGGTGAATTATGAAACTTGGATCCAATCCTGGCATGTCTGCATATGACCATGCGAAGTTGACTTTCTTTTCTTGAAAGCATTTGATGAAATCCTTCATTTCTGTTGGAGTAAATGATGCTACTAAATGAATGAATTTAGGTTCCAATTCAGTGCTAATGTTGACCTTTGCTTTTCTTGAACGAATTTGAGGAAATCCTTCCTTTCTGGTGGAGTCAATGATGTTGCTAAATGAATGAATTTAGGTTCCAATTCAGTTCCAATGTTGACCTTTTCTATTGGTTCAATAAGGATAGGAGATCTCTCTTCTTCATGTTCAGGTAAAGTATCCAATCTCTCTTCCTTAGGTTCCACAGCTGGGTTTTCACCTTTGGAAACATCCATTATTTTCACTTTTTTTTGTGGTCTAGTACTGCCACATGGTGGTTTTCACCACTAGACCTTTTCATTTTTTAACTTTTTTTTTCATTTATATTTTGGATTAAGAGATTGAACCCTTGCCTCCATCATCATGTTTGGATTGAATTTTTTGGTGAAAGATGGCTCAACCGCATTAAGGTATTGGGCCATAGAATTATCATTGGGAAAATAGAGTAGGTCATTCAAGTCAGTTAAGTCCCAATCAATAATCTTAGGATGAATAAGGGCTAAGGAATCATTAGGTAAGGTTTCATTTGAAGGTTTTAAGGACATGACTTCATTTGAGGGTTCGTACATTGTATCACTCAAGTTAATAACATGTACTTGTTCGAGGTGTTCCATTGAAGTCGGTTCAAAATTCTCTTCACTAAACTCCTCATGGATTTCCATGGGAAAACATTCTTGTGGATTAAATATAATGTTTGAATCACCCCCCCATGAAGGTACCCAAGGTTCACCTATCCATTGGCTGTCACTAGATGCTTGTCCTATATTTGAATATTGAGAAACATTTGGCACATGTGTAGAACTTGACCCTTGATCCATATTGGCTTGATTTTTTTAATTAGGTATAGTAGCATAGGTATGAATGACATCTACCTCTTTTTCATGACAAGAATATTTGGATAGGGAGTCCCATTCATATTCTTTGAGTCATATTCACTCTCAGATTATAAAATATATACATGCTCATAAGAATCATGCATAGAGCTTGAACCAACTCCTTTCTCTTGATATCCTATTCCTGATTTTTCATCCTTTAACCTCCAAAGAGGTTGGATAGGTTCTAGAAAGCCTTTATTTTTTATTCCTAAGGGTCCTCTTCCCTTGTACCCCATTTTTACATTATTTGAAATCCCTTGCTATATTGATCAGTTTGGATGGTGACATGTTTCACTATTTCAACGAGACCATTTGAATTATCCTCATATTTATAAAGCCATTGTAAAACTTCATTATCTTCTTTTTCCAAGGCTGATTGGTCACTCTCTCTCACAAAATGAGAGTTGTATTTTTGAGGTGGATGAGAATTTGAAAGTTTCCCATGTGTCTTTGGGAAAGTAGGTAAATCAAATAGTAAAACAAAATATTCCCCCATGCCTTTTGAATTGATTCTGCATTGTTTTTCAAATTTATGCATCATCTCACTCATCTTTTGATATTTGTCCTTTTTTGTTTGTTCTCTTTCATCCTTAGAAGTTCTCGAAAGTTCTTCCTTTGGTGTAGAAACTTTTACTAAATTTTCATTGGAACTTTGACCCTCATAACTAACTTTCTCTTTTCCCTTAATTGATATAGGTAAGTTAGTTTCATTAGTAATTTAAGTACATGTAGCATTTAATGTCAAATTAGGACCTTGTTCTTTGGTTTCTTCAATGATGACACAAGGAATGAATCCTTCCCTATTATGTGGAATAAATAACTCATGAAGAGGTTTCACCATATTGCAA
The DNA here is from genome assembly GCA_018584345.1 of Thuja plicata. Lineage (NCBI taxonomy): Eukaryota > Viridiplantae > Streptophyta > Pinopsida > Cupressales > Cupressaceae > Thuja > Thuja plicata. Next base: position 923,466 of record MU226768.1, read on the forward strand.
TATTAAAAGGGGTTTGAATCTCCTCCAATAGTTATTTCTTCACAAATGTATAGAAACTTGATACATTGATGATAGGTCGAAGGCACCGCTTGGATCTCATGAATCCATGGCCTTCACAATAAAATATTATAAGTTAATTTAATGTCAAGGACTTGAAAAATGGTATCTTTCTTGATAGGACCCACTTGAATGGGAAAAACTACCATTCCTTTAGAAGATCTTTCCACCTCATCATAATATTTTATAGTGATTGGTTTCTTGGGATCAATACATGACTCGGATAACCCTAAAGCTTTGACTAGGTTCAAGGTATAAATGTTTATACCAGTTCCTCCATCAATGAGGGCTCTTTTAACACGGTGTTTTTGAATCAAAACTTCTATATGAAAGGGAAGATTTTGAGGATGGTTTATGGACATGTCATCTTTCTCTGAAAATGATAAGAAATGAGGTGCTATGAGATGACCCACCATGTTTGAAAACCTTTCTTTTTTCAAATTTTCAGGAACGGTAGTTTCCACAAGAGCTTTCTCCAAGATTTCTTTGTGATTGGTGGAAAGTTTCAATAGCTCCAAAATGGAATTTGAGCCAAAGTATTTTGTAGTTGATCCATTGTACTATAAGGAATTTTTTAAGAAGATGCTTGTTTATCCAAAATAGTCGCTTGTGTAGGACCAAAATTTCTAGGAGTACTTCCTTGTAAGGTAATTCTTTTTGCTTGCCCCCTAGTAACAACGTTAAAGGTTTCCTTGTTAGGTTGTTCCTTTATTACCACAAAATTGATAGTACTATCATGTCTGGATAGGGCATTAATAGTATTATCATAACTATAGGTAAAGTTAACATTATTATTACCTCTTGAGTTGTTTCCATTGATACCTTCATTTTTAGCATTTGAAGATTTACCTTTTTCATTCTTGAAGAAAGGGGTTTTGAATGTCATGTGATCTTCATTGTTTTGAGGTCATTCCACTTTAATCACATCATTATCAGTAAGTTCTTACACTACATGTTTCAAGTGCATACAATCATTTGTCTTATGTCCTCAATTTCTATTATATTCACAATGATTGGATTCACTCCACCAAGAGGGTTTCACTTGTGGTTCATAGGGCTGAGCCCTAGGTAAGTCAATAATCTTATTGGCAATGAGGGTTCTTAATGTATTTTCAAGCTCAATCTTGGCCTGATACCTCCACCACCTTGAGAAAATGCACCAACTGGAGAGAACATTCCAACAGAAGAGGCCGACAAAGAACAACAGCAAGGTGGGAAACAGAACCCCGAAGAAATAGATGTTGATCCTAATGCTGCTAAGGATGTGGACGCCAGGGTAGATGACACAAGTACCACTGAGGTAAATATTTTCGGTGAGCCTGAGGATATAGGGAAGGAGTTAGAAATGGATTAGAACACCGGGGAGGCACAACAAAACCCCGGAGGGGAACTACAAGAACAAATTCTTGCTGCAAGGCCACCCCTACCACCACAATGGTTGGTGGAGTCCCAAAATAGAAAGGCCCCAGTGACACCCAGGGCCCATCTCTTCCTAGTGGAGATGATAGTACAGGCACAAAATCCTCCCAAGGAAAAGAAGGCCTGGACAGTCCATACTCTACGGACTGGGCCAGGCGGAGATACAGTTGTGGTGACCACAACACCTCCCCTAGAGGCAGACAAAGAAATGGCAAAGGCCAGAGAATATGCCATCATAGAAATATCTCTAGGGAAGAGAGGGAAACAGGGTGAATTGGACCTATTAAAGGAGGCAACCAAAGCGGTAGAGGCCCGCTATGAGAAAGAGGCCCAGAAATTTAGGGCAGAGAAAGAAAAAAATACAAACCTTATGGGGCTACTGACAGAGCTCGCACAACCCATTACTACCATTTCCCCAGAGGTTTCTACATCTGGAGCACCACTCCCTCAGAGGGACATAAGAAACATATAGCATGAAAGAGCATTAACCCAGAGATCAGAATGCTAACAACATCATTTCTAAAAATCTTCCTTCTTCATTAACAATTTTTCTAGCGAGCACTGGTGCATACAATGGTGGTACCAAGGGAGCATCTATCTACTAAGAACTTATAAGGACTAAGGATCATTGAGCTCTGCAACTACTAGAATTGAAAATACTAAAATGATATAACTATGGACTGCAAAATCATAAATTTTTCCGACCTCTGGAATGAGGTCAGACTAATTATTTATACACAAGTTTGCCCTAAAACTAAGCTAACTTACTTTACACTTAAAAAATATAATACAATTTTCGATGGCCGGTACTACCTGCACCACGCTACAAATACCTCAAGATGGAGAAGGTCTGACATGTCAAAAGCAGGAGACAAGAAAGGAGGAGTGGAAGAATCCACCTCAAGAAGAGAGCTAGAGGGATAAAAGAAGAAATCCGATCCCTCAGGGATCGAGGCTACATGCCTCATCAATGAAAGAGCGGCTCACTGTATTTGATGCACTAGGTATTCAATGTTGGAGCGGCACTTTGGGAAGACCACCTATCAGAACCATTCTTTGAGCCAACATGCCTTGTTGTAGTCACCCACCTTCTGACACCCTTATTAACTAATTTGAAAGTGACCAGTCAGCTTTGGGAACTGGGACATGGGTCACTTTAAAGAATACAAAACTATTGGATCCGGAAGCTTGCACCCCCAAAGAATGAACAAATACAAAATACACCTTTTGGTGATCATCTCTGGAAGCTAGATAATTTTATTATTCCTTAGTATCATTGAAGGTTTCCAGGAGCTGGGCGATTCCATATTTGTCGATGTCCTTGAGGCTATCCTGACAGTACTTGGCCACCTCCACCTGTTCGCCCAGATCTAGAGCATTTTCTTTGAATACTGCGGCCATCTTTTCCATGTCGTGACCTTGGAGCACCATGCGAGTTATCCGTGTCATTTTTTCTCCATCTATTCCCTCCGAGGATTGACACCGAGATTCCATTAGTTTGTCAAATTTTCCCATGATTTATTCCTTCGGAGTACATTTTTTAGTACTAAAGGGATCAACTCTAGAGACCTTCAAAATGAAGGACTTGTATAAATTAAAAGAATATTGAACTTCTTGGACTTTATCGCGCAAGGCCCCTACCAGTTTCTTGGTTTCCTCCAATGTGAGGTCAATTCTAGAGTGTTGGGTCTGGACAAAGTCAAAAGAATCCTCTCCCAAAATCTTGGTCTCAGAGACAACTTCCTCTTTGATGCCGATGAGTTCTCCTAACTCAGCCTTCCATGCTTCATAATTTTCAATATCTCCCTCCCAGATGGAGATTGTAGTTTTGGCCTGGTGAGTAATATTGCTGGCCGCATATAGGTCCAGGAAGTCCATAGCTATAGTATTTTAGTATTTTCAGTTCCAGTAGTAGTTGCAGAGCTCAATGCTCCTTAGTTCTTAGAAGTTCTTAGTAGATAGATGCCCCCTTGGAGCCACCATTGTATGCACCAGTGCTTGCTGGAAAACTTGTTAATGAAGATGGAAGATTTCTAGCAATGATGTTGTTAGCATTCTGATCTCTGGGTTAACGCTCTTTTGTGTTGTATGTTTCTTATGTCCCTTGCTCTAATAGTTTAAAATAGATTAATGACCTTCTTTTCCCCTCACTATTGAATGTGTATGAACTAATGGCTCTGTATACATTCGGTATTTTAGTGTAGCATGTTAGAGCATGGTTTGATGTTTTAAATATATTTGCATGACTATAGATGGAATACTTCTAACCCTGATGTATCTTTTGAAGTTTATTTGGAAAGTTGATGCATGCTTGCAGGAAACCCCACTTACTTAAGTCCCTAGAGTAGACGAGCTGAGATAACTAGCTATCCCCCCAAACAAAATAGTCACAATGCACAACTTAGCTCCTACACTGTCGAGACCCGACTCTCATGTGCTTGAAGGCCCAGAGAATCTCATTTCTCCAAACAACCTTTACAGGCGAAGTTGGCCGGTACCCCGGTACCTAGTGACAACTTACCTCTATTGGCATACCTGATCACAAACCCCCATCAACAGATTCATAATTAAGGTCTTATCAAATGGAAATGGACACAATGCTTTGATAGAGAAGGGTTTAGGAGCACCCATTTGCTTCATGTTGTCCAACTGCATTTGGAACTATTTAAATTGCTTGTTCATGATGTTGATAGGGTTGGTTTCATCTTGTTTTTGCTTTAACTTATCAACATCATAATTATGAGGGAGTTTAGTCCCCACTTGTGCTAGGTCTAGGAAGTATTTTTCCCTATCTCTTTCCAATACTTTCTCCATGAGTTTCATGAAGACCGGCTTTGTACCACTTCGTTGACTTTCTCTTCGATAGCTTCTTCATCATTAGGGTCAATATTACCTCCATTATTATTGTCTACCCCTTTGTTCTTAGGGTCAATTCCTATTCCATTATCCCCATTGTTGTTAACCTCACCATTTCCATTATTTTCAGTGTTATCCTTGTTGATGAGGTTAATGAGGTCAAGATCCATATTCCCAAAAGGAAAAGCCATCCTGTTTGGTTCTACCTCTTTTGTTGGTTCATGTGTTTGTTGTGAAGAAGTAGAAGTATCACTTGGAAAAGGAAGTTCTTGCCTTAGATAAGTATCGTCTGACTGCAAGGTAGAATTTATGTAATGTGATCAGGTGAAAGCCAACATGAGCATAAATCAATAAATTCTTGGCTTTTATCACTTGTTGATCAATCCCTAAATATTTTTTGAATTGTCCAAAGATGAGGGATTCTGATCAATACAAAGTGATGAACAGGTAGAATGTATAGATGGGTATCCAGATATGTAAGTCAAATATTTTCAAATCCTCTGGAAATGCCCCCTGTTCCTTTATCTCAGTCTGTACGTGCAGATTTTCTTGTTGGTACATGAGATTTCACTAATGCTTACACACTTACTAGAAAACCCTTAAATGCAACTTCAGGATATAGTATGTGGTGTTTGGTTGTTAGCACACGCAAATTTAAATATTTACACATCACTTGGAGAGTGACTACATGCAACTTAACACATAGTAATCACAACTTCATTTTTTCAAGCGCAACAAAACTTCTGACATGCGTGAAAAGAATGGTTGTACACACAACTTCGCCAGGTAAAAGGTATCTATTACTATTTTTGATGATTTTTAAAACTTTAAAGTTTTGTGATCAGATTTCAGGATGTTCTTGTTTGAAAATTTTAGAAACAACCACAACACACATAGAAAATTGCTTCTATACCTTAAACAACACAAAGTGTATGTTCTCGAACATTATAATAGGTCAAAAAAAAGAATTTCTTCCAACCAAGCTACTTAAGGTCAATTTTGGCTTTTAAACATGGCTTTAAAAAGGTAGGCTTGCTAATTTAAGAGGGTTGATAGATTTAAATCCTTTCTTAAACAAGTGAAAATTTTATTATACCCTCTTGACAAGGGCCTCCCACACGCATAAAAATACGATTTTGCACAATCCTTAAGGACTACTAGAGGAGGTGACGATTCTTAGCACCTATTTGTCATTCTATCCTTTTGAGGATGAATGTGTTTATATTATAGTGGATTGGATGTATATCACGGCTAAAGTGATTTTATCCCACTTGGGTCGCTCCCTCTCATTGTCCTCATAAGGCTATTCTCGGGAGGCAGGCCCTCTAAAGATCTAGCATGTTCATATGGAGAGCAATAATGAATTGAATCAAGAAAGTTGTGGAGTTTGATTCACTCAAAGAGTGAAGAGCATATCCCTACTACTTTATCAAACTCCAAACACTTCAAACACAAAGTTGTAAATTTTTAACCTCTTGACAAGGAGGTTTTTAGAAATTGAAAGGTTTGGTTCAATTACCGCCTATCTTTATATCACTTAATTCCAACACTTTTGGATTTTGATCAACTTTGAAAAGTTGAGAGCATATACCTAATATTTTCCTTGAGTGAACAATAATAGGCTATAATTAAAAATACCATGTCTTTACTTCTATAATTAAAAATGCTCTTGTTGGTACATGAGATTTCACTAAGACTAGGCACATTTTTGAGGATTTTTTTGCTTTTGTGCTTGTACTCACCTAGTGGCGATTGTTCCCTCTCCTTCTCCTCCAACAAATTAGTAAATAAAGCCAACAAAGTGAAGGAAAACCAAAAGACAATTAAAATAACAACAAATCCAGATCGTTCCTAAATTTTGCAAAAATTGACTTAAAGATCTTATCAAATTTATTGTTAATTCAATGAGGGAAAATTAATTTTGTAGGCTTGGAAAACTTTGAAAAAATGATCATACAATGCTTCTTCATTTTCTAAATTGTCCAAAATAGATAAATTATGAAGCTCTTTTGCATGTTTATTGAAAATCCTTACCTCTTTGCTCTCCTTGCAGATTTTGTTCTCTGGTTTTTGGACCTTAGGATGTCTGTTCATCTGCAGAAATGGAAAACACAGATTGTCAATAATCAAAATTTAATAATCTGCAACTTGAAAAATATAGAGAACAATAAGCTTTATTTAACAACTTATGCGTGCAATTTTACTGCAGTCTAAGCGCAATTTTAAAGCACTGTAAGCATTATTTAACAAGCAATTACGTGCAAGTTCAAGAATTTACAAGCGCAAGATAACATGCAAAGGTGATAAAAGGCATCAAAAAATGGGCGAGAGAAATTATTGCACACGGTAAAATAAATTTCATAAGCGTGATTTCACTGCTACTACGGGTGATAATTTATTTGATAGGAGACCCTTTTCTGCTATACGCGATGAATGTAGTACTTGTACATGCGGCTTTGTTGTTCGTAGGCATGAATATTTATCTCATACGCATGAATTTTCCTGAAACCTACAAAATAGACAAGAACACACACAAAATACGCAAAAATGAAAGAAAAACAGAGATTAGAGGCCTAAAGCTCCAAAGCGGGTGCCATTTATGTATATAGAAACTATACCTTCATGAAATTAAGGTGCAATCTATCAATTCTATGGAATCCAAAGTCTAATTTAAAGCAAATAATTGACAAAATAGCATTTAACATTCCATGGCTCTCTAACTAAGCATGCTAACGAAGCTCTCAGCCTTAATCTCCATTAGTGAGAGTCCTAGAACAAGAATTTATGTATGATAATGCCTAATGTAGCTCACAACTCTCAAATTGCAATGAAATTTCATTCAATATTGATCAAATTATGCTCAATTATGCTCTCAAATGATATGCTCTTGATAAAATTCTCTATAATAAGGATGCAATTTCTCATGAATGTCTAGGATATGAAATACTCTAAAAATGCTTGGTATTTATAGGATTTCCCAAGGGTAGGGGGTAGAGTTAAGTTGATCATGATCAAAGCCTAGTTGACTTGAATGCTTTCAAATGGTTTCAAATGGGGGGTATGTGCAAGATCATGAGGGGCCAAAAAGTGGTAATGTAAAAATATCCACTTTTCAGTCATCCAAAAGTGCATGAAAATGTATGTTGACTTTTTAGTAGGCTTGGGTGTCAGTACACCTAGGAAAACCTAACACCAATGCACAAGCCTAATCGGGTACCTGAAAAAATTATGTACCAAAAACCTGTGGCATAAATCAAAACCTGTGAGCTATTTTCCTCATTTCTCTGATTGTTTTGGGTTTGGAAAACGGCTCTAAATATCCTATACACAATTTTTTTGGGTACCTGATTTCTCCAATGACAAATTCAACTTTGCGGTTTATCCGGTAAGTAAATTCTTGCTATATCTTAATTAAATTATTTCATTTTCAAGTTAAATGTAGTTTTTTTGGTTAAAATTGGGTTTTGTATTGATTTTTTTAATAATATATGAAATCAATTTGAAATTTATATTTGTATATTATTTAATTAGGCATGGCTGACAACAATGAAGATAATAACCCTCCCCCACTAAATAACGATCCCCAAAACAATCCAGAACTGCTTCAAAACCCTCAATCTTTAGAGGATTTGATACAAGAGAATTTCAACACTATACGGGGCTTCAAAAACATATATCAGAATATACCTACGTTAGCTCCTATGCTTGCCACCCTAAATACCATTGTTGAAAACATTGACACCCTTACACAGCAACATAATGCTGCTCTTCATTGGCATGATGATATGCATGCCCAATTTGATGATAGGCTTGACCATGATGGGGTTGCGGCCCTTAATATAACTAAGGAAGAGATAGCCTCCCTTTTTGTTAATCCAAAAACCGGATTAAAAGTTGACCCCAAAAAGCCTAAATTATCAATAAAATGGTGCACAAATGAAGCAATGTGCACACACTTTTGAGATCACTGGTGGATGGTTTTTGATAAACCAGCCCATAGCAATTTGGAGCTCCCTTTCTATTTCATAAAAAAATTGTATGCTGAGTTTGTGCTTGGCCATAATGTTAATTATTGGAGCATGAGGCCCAACATGGGCGTAGCCAGAGGAGCTCCTCAGACTCGGCCTTTTGCCCAGTGCAAAAAGGCCACTACCTTTGTCCCCCCCACTAATGTCGCACCCCCTCCTCCAATGCAACATCCCGATATCATTGCAGAGGCTACCTCACAGAGTATTAGGGCCATTCACATGCTGAGTGATTAGTTGATCATGCAGACCAGGTCATTGTTGTCTTCTAGTGTGGATGATGTTGGCACATCGATCTCTGGCAATAGTTCACATGTATGTGTGTCCCATACTTGCATTATGTGCAATAATTTTGTGCCTCAGACCGCTTACTGATGCTAATACATATCAGTATGAAATTGATGAGTAGGATACAAGAGACGCAACTACAGAGGCTGCAACACCTCATGGAGCATCTGCATCTCATGAGAGTGCTGAGGAGGGGTACGCAGAGCCATGGAGTCCTGTTGATATGGTAAGCGTAAACATTATATAAATAAATTTGTCACATGACTTATTTAATTTAAAAATAATTTATTTATTTAGATTAGTTTTAATTACTGCATGCACTTGTGTATATATATTTGGTCCATTTATGTTCAGTCGATGACAGAGGAGGAATTGAGACAGGTGGATGAATCCACACTTTCGGCCATTTTATTTGGCCTTGACACCTATATGGTATATTATAAATTATGTAACCATTAGTTTTTTTAATATCATTTGGTGTACATGCTTAAATCTCTATCAATTAGAGCAATAAAATTCATACATTTACTAATATATTTTGATCTTATTATACTCTTGCAAGTATCAGATGATATCAGTGGGGGGCACGAGGGGGTTCCTTCCTCATGTGTCGAAAAAGGAAAGGTAATTAATTGTTTAAGATTAATTATGCATGCATATGTATATTACTTGTGTGTAGTAATAAACATTTTACATGCACTTTATTGTATAGGGTGTAGCTCTCGATGATGTCCCGACACAGGTTCGGGAGCCTGGGCTGATAGGCATCTCGATTCAGAGTGATAGCCCAATTGTACATAGATTTGTACATATTGTTATTTGTATTTTGTAAACAGGGTTGTTATGATGAAGTACATTTATATATAATTGACTATCTTTTTGACCCTCATAGGTTACTCCTAGTGTGAGGGAGGCCCCATGAGAATCATTCCTATCTTTTTTGACCCAGCCCACTATTTCAGTGGAGGATTCGGTGGACGTAAGTTTTAATTTTAGTTCAATCAATTTGTAATTCTATTATGCTATCATCCTATTTTGTAAATTTATTACTCTATGTTGCACCTTGGGCCCCTGCACCACTCTACTAATCTCATTAT
>MU226768.1:933977-950916 GCA_018584345.1 Thuja plicata
AGATACCCTTTATCAAGTTATAAAACATATGTCAAACTCAACTGACATTGTTTTGTAACATCATGCTCAAAACTTGTTGTCCTCAGTCACATACCTTGGGGACACTTGGGTCAAGCGTGGTCGCGAGTGTTCTAGTGGTCGTGAGGGTTCCAGTGACTCTGTGAGTGGAATGGGTTTGTCACTAGCATTTACCCGGCCAACCAGAGCAAATGGAATATATGGTTTGATGCTAGGAAAGATAGTTTGAAAGATACACTACGGAGCTACTTTCAACTAACCCTCACTGCAAGTTTTGGCATCGACTGAGATTGCCTTTCCAAATAGAAACGAAGTTGAATCGCCTAAAACCAAGAGAGATTGTTGTATACCTAAGAAACACAATCCTGTAGCCCCTAAAAATTTGTCAATACCTCTCACAAGGTCCGAGATACGAGCCTTGGAAGATCGCTGCCCAATTGTGCTTAGTGCACCTTGGGGACACTTGGCTCAAGCGTGGTCATGAGTGTTCCAATGACTCCGTGGGTGGAATGGGTTTGTCACTAGAGTTTACCTGGCCAACCGGAGCTAACAGAATAGATGGTTTGATGCCAGGATGGACCATTTGAAAGGTATACTATGAAGCTACTTTCAACTGATCCTTATTGCAAGTTTTGGCATCGACTAAGATTGCCTTGCCAAACACAAACGAAGCTGAATCCCCCAAAAGTGGGAGAGGTTGTTGTAGACCTTAGAAACATGATCTTGTAGCCCTTGATATTTTTTTGATACCTCTCATGAGGTTTGAGATACTAGCATTGGAAGATTATTTCCCAATCGTTCTTAGTGCACCTTGAGGACACTTGGCTGAAGCATGGTCGCAAGAGTTCTAGTGACTCCGTGGGTGGAATGGGTTTTTCACTAGCATTTAATCGGCCAACTAGAGCTAATGGAATAGATGGTTTGATGTCATGACAGACCATTTGAAAGATACACTATAAAGCTACTTTTAACTGACCCTCATTTCAAGTTATAGCATCAACTGAGATTGCCTTGCCAAACGTAAACAAAGTCAAATTGCCCAAAACTGGGAGAGATTGTTGTAGACTTTGGCAACTCAATCTTGTAGCTCCTGATGGTTTGTGGATACCTCTCACGATGTCTGAGATACGAACCTTGGAAAATCACTACCCAATCATACTTAATGTACCTTGGGGACACTTGGGTCGAGCGTGGTCGCGAGTGTTCCAGTGACTCTGTGGGCAGAATGAGGTTGTCACTAGCATTTCCCCACTCAACCAGAGCCAATGGAGTAGATGTTTCGATGCCAAGAAAAACTATTTGAAAGATACACTATGAAGCTACTTTCAACCGACCCTCGTTGCAAGTTTTGGCATTGATTGAGTTTGCCTTGCCAAATGCAAACAAAGTTGAATCATCTAAAATTGAGAGAGGTTTCTGTAGACCTCAAAAACATGATCCCATAGCCCCTAATGGTTTTTCAATACCTCTCACGAGGTCTGAGATATGATCCTTAGAAAATTGTTGTCCAATCGTGCTTAGTGCACCTTTGGGACACTTGGGTCAAGCATGGTCACGAGAATTCCAGTGACTTTATGGGTGGAATGGGGTTGTCACTAGAATTTAATTGGCGAAAAAAACTCAATGGAGCAGACAGTTTGATGCTAGTACAGACTATTTGAAAGATACAGTACGAAGATACTTTCAATTGACCCTCATTGTAAGTTATGGCTTCATTCGGTGTTTAGGTGATCTAGGTATGTCAGCAAAGGGACAGCTTCATAGCGTCTTCTGAATGAGAAGTAGTCACCCTTGGATATGTAGAGCTCAACATGTTTTTTTGGAAGAAAAGCATGTGTTTTATAAGTGATTGGTAAAACTTTGTTCTTAAAAAGAGTTTTTCAACTCTCAGAGATATCAAGTTGCCGAGTAGTATCAGCGATCATGTATTTTTCAGAAAAGATGGTCTCAAAGGTGCAAGCCCGATACAAGTGAAAAGAGTAGATAGTAGGCCAAGTGCCCCCGACAGAAAAGAAGGTGTTTAAGTGCGCAAAGGATAAGAGGTGAAGCCGTCGGGATACTTTTTTGAAATAAAGGAAACAGGTTTACGAAAAAAGTATTCTTTTATGTTCACTTTTTGCACATGATAAAATGGTCTAATGTTCATTCATTTTTGCATTGAAAGGAAACTAAGTTCTTTTTCCACAAAGACTAAAGTTTTGTTTCGGAAAAAGCGGCTAATGAACATAAAGATAGGTTTAAGATTGAGGATTTCAAGGCCGTTATGTTCTCCAAAATGGGAATTTCAAATAGCCGTTGATAATCAAAAATTAAATTCTAATCCTATCATTGCATCCATTATGTCACCTTAATGTCATTCATGTGGTGCCAACATTTAGATCTTAGCATCTATTTCTTAAGCATTTGCCATCATTTGTTGCTCACCGTTTTTGAATAGCAAGTCATCTGTCTTCACTCATGTTCTCAGTTTCAAAGTAAATGGCTGTTAAAACTTCTGGCTATGAAAAATTAATTGGTATTAAGAGTGACTTGAAGGAAGTTTTTGACACATCTCTAAGATTATTTGATCTTAGATATTTGCACTCAAGATTGAATTCTCATCCAGTTCACCCTATTACACAGAAGCTCAAGGATAGTGGTTTGGTAGAAGCTGTAGGATTTCCAATGGAAGTTCAAGCTCCTGAGCTCATCAGAGAATGTATAGAGAAATATGACCTAGCTGCAAAGCAAATCCTCTTTCTAGATCAGTCTATTTTTCTAATGATTGATAAAGCCCTAATCCAATCCTCTTTCGACATTCTAGCAAAAGATGTATATTGCGATATCGACTTCAGTTCTTCTGCGTGTATGTTAAATGAAAAGAAGAATCTGAGGAGGGAAGACATGCAGAGGACCTGGTTCTAGACCCCTTGATCAAAGAAAAGTAAGATGCCAAAGACTCTCTTCTGAACAACCCTAAAGAGGGAAATTATTGATATCCTAGCCCTGTTGACTAGATTAGATGGAAAGCTTAAGATTTTAGATCTCGTTGAACATAATTTTTTCCTTGTTCAAGCTGTCTGTACTGAAAATATGTTCATTGATTGGGAAGATATTCTCTAGGAGAGGCTTTCATCTTGGATGACCTCCTGTCAAGGATTCAAACAATTCTACTTGTCTTCTTACTTGATTTATGCTCTAGCGAGACAACACCTATGGTCCGGCTTAACAGCAATCTAGAACTTTGACAACAATACCAAAATTTATGAGTTCTACCCAAATCTGCAATTGCATCAAAGCTTTAAGGAGTATATTTCTATAAACGATGCATTCACAATGAGAATCTGTTGGGAACTTCAAGGTTTCCCAGAAAGAAGATTCTTTCCAGAGGCCATCTTGATAATCAGTCAATTTGGATGCTCTTTCATCCAATTCCTGAGTTTCTCTTATCTTCGGATAGGAGCCTTCTCTAGATTTCCTAAGACACTACCCCGGTATCCTAATGATAAGGTAGTCTTAGTGGAGCTTTGTCAGAAGATATTGGAAGTGAACACTTTGTGTTCAACTATGAAGAAGATTGCTAGAATTTCCTTCCCTATGGTGGTTGGTCCATATTCCTGTGCGTCTAGATCTGATGCCCAAAATTTAGTAAAAAGTTTTGAAGATAAGATCAAGCTGCCTGATTATGAGGTTCTTAGGCCTCAATATGATCATATGGGTTTTTTTAGAGATAACCTGAAGCTCGGACATGCCTAAAGACATGTCCCGGACATTGAAGATTTTTGGGCCAAATATTTTAATAAGTATCAAACATGGGAAAAACTATGGTCCCATTTAACTTTGGATGAAATTACAATGTATAACCTTGCCATTGATGTCTCTGATCTTGCAGATGACGGTCTCTTCATGCAACCTTCATCCTACAACCAAATCAAGGTGTTGCCTATTTCTTCCTCTCCACCAATTGGTCCAGTGATTGATTCATTGGAGCTCCTCATGAGGGGCATTATCAAGAGACCTGCAAATGGGTAGAATGAACAAGAGCATGATGAAAAAGAACTTATGGTGCAGGTTCATCCAGAGGAACGACTTCAGGAGCTGAGAAATCCTCTTCAATAGTTGCTTCTTTTGTGGCGCCATCAGTTTCAACAGGCAAGGAGGTGACCAGCCGCTAGAAAAGAATGTTCCCATTACTCTAACCTGTGGAGATGGATTTCTCCCAAACATTGGAAAGGAAGAAGATAGGGAAAATGAAAAGAAGAAAGAACAGGAGGTGCTGGTTACCAAGCTTCCCTCACCAAGTCCAGTCATCACCTTGGATGACACAAATCCCATGGATGGTCATGATTCCTCTCGGCAGGTAGACACTCTGACCCTTTCAGTGACGAAGGTTTCCTCCTTCCTTGTTCCTCCTCAAGACAAATGGACTCCTTCGGTGGCCCGGAAGCTGTTTGATCCTATGGCTTTTCAATCTGCAATCAAGGTGCTATCCACAGACTCATGGTTGGAAGAAACCATTGAGAAGAAGAAGAAACAATATGATGAGGCCATTTCTTTGAAGGACCTGATCTTTAAGGCAACCTCTTCTCAGCCACCGACAAAGAAGGTGAAGAAACAAAAGATTGTAGCGGCCCTTTCCCATGACTCCAAAATTGGGCATATGCTAATGGAGATAGAAGATCCACAGAAAGAAGGAAGGTTTCATGAACTCTCAGCTCAAGATTTCCAGATTAAAATAGTGGACCTAGGGGTGCAAGTGCATGACTCGATGGTGAATATCTAGAAAACCACCAATGAGTGGATTGAGGATAGATTAGAAGAACTCTGAGAAAACAAGGAAGTCCTCAAGTACAAAAATAAGGAGCTAGTAGAGTATATCAAATCTACTCTTGGCACTACTTCCTCTGCTGAGTTTGATCCTAACGCAGAGGAGAATAAAAAATTGCTACTAAAGTTGCAGCAAGAAAGACAGTTTGGTCAAATTGGTAGAGCATGGATAGAAGCGATAAAGGTTCAAGGCCCCATTGTTATCGAGAATTTGGGGAATCTTCTACTTGATGAAGACAAATTGAAGGATACAACATCAAAGCACCAGGAAGCCATCTATAATGCATCCACTGGATTGACAGAGCAGTTAGGCACCTTGTAGGAGGTGACTGATATGAAGACCAGTGTTGCAATCTCTAATGGTATCCTCAAGACCAGATAGGAGCCATTATTTCACTGGAGGTAGTCTCTGGAGTTTGTGATTGAGAACTCAAACATATCTACAGATGACCTCAAAACTATGGTAAAGTTAGTGCAAAATGAGATGAACAAATTGTTTGAGTTTTTGAAAGTATTGCACACGGAATCTCAAGTTTTTAGAAGAGACAAGTTGGTGAATACAGAGTGAATGAAAGCTAATTTTTTTGCTTTCATAGATGAGATTGCAGATCCAGCCAATTTCCAAGTGTCAAGAATCAGTGAGCTCTCCATAATAGATGTTGTGATAAAAAAGGAAACAGAGAAGCTCCAATCCCAGATTGCCAGGTTGGATGAACTGACAGAGATGCATGACTTTTGGATGGTCTGAGCTGATAATATAATCATTCCAAATGCCCAGGATTTGGGAAAGGTAACGGATGCAATAAAAGCTTACAAAGGAAAAGTCGTTACACAGAAGACGATATAGAATCTATTGACCTGTGTCATCTTCCCAACTTTTGTATATTTTAGCCATTTTTGGCATTTTGTCACCTTTGTCAGTTTTTGTAACTGACCAGGTTTATTATTAGAATTTTCCTCTTGCAATACTATAAGGAGACAATCATTTTTGAAATGGGTCATTTTGGAGAAGACCTATTTATTTAAATTTTTGTAAAGTAAGTAAGATCGGCCTTAATTACTTTGGACAAACCCTTGTAGCTGGGACTACTGTGTGCAACTCTAAGTTCAAAGTGATTCTTGTGGTTCGTTAGAGTGATTTGTGTAATGTTTTGAATGAAGATGCTTATACTGGAATTTGAATGAATAAGTAATGAACAAGGTTTTTTTATTCTCATTCAGTGGATTGTATGTTTACTATCTTCAACATTAGTACTCTATTTTCATTTCATTACACATTTTAGTTCAATAGATTAGTTCTTGCATCAGGATTTAGGAAGAAGGTTAACTGAAAATAAGATCAAGATAATCTGGGTATTATCAGAGTTTCACAATCTTAGCAAACCGAGAATTGTAGTGTTACACTTCCTTTCTTCATCTCTGCTGGTAGATAGTAATTTGCATTCATCCCGCACTACATAATAGTTTTCATTTTAGATTGCATGTCATTAAGTAAGTCCCCATTCATTGCCTAAGTTTTTTGAAGCTTTGAACAACTTGGTTGATCCTCTTCTGCTCTCCGGTTAAGAGCACACCCATAAAGACCGAAAAAAATAATTCATTGCATATCTTTCACATAAGGGATGTTGTACCTTTCAATTTAGGGGTCATTGATAGATTTCTACTATTGACCCAGTCTGTGGTTACTTTTTGTTCGACAAAAGCCAACTTTGGGTATTTTCAAGAGTCATTTTATAAATCAAATTGAAAGTAGACAAACTGTAAACCAACAATTTTTGGCGACTCTACCAGGGAAAAACTCAAAATTTTCTTAAGTTTTCTTAGTAAGTCGGTCTGTGGCTTTACTAAGTGACTTAGAACTTATTTTTTTGGCATTCCTAATGCTACATTATGCATATCACTCTTAAGGAGAAATGGTGCTGCCTCACAAATAACAAATCCCACTAGACCAATACAGAAGAAGCTACTTTGAGTTAGAGAGAATAGAGGCTAACATTGAATATCAGGAAAGAAGATTTAGAGCTGCATAGCTGTAGTAATTGGGTTCAGTAACTCTGGATCCTAAGTATACCCAAAGTGTCCACAGAGAGGGACATAAAGATCCTATGTTCAAAGAATTGCAGAAGGCTAAGTTCCCCTTGTTAGAAGACCCTCTCAGAAGAGGAAGAGCCAATGTCTGAGATCTTGTTTTTCTAGGTATCCATAGTGCCCTCTTGCCACCACCATGCCCCTTTTCTCAGATTTGTAGCCATTCTTTTGTCCCTCTTGTTGTTCACAATACTACCCCATTACTATGTAACGCCCTCACTCTTCACGGAGTAGTTGCTCCTACCAATATAAATTTTCAGGCTGTGCCAGTAACCCTCCCTGTTTCAATGGCCACCCCTTGGGGTAATTCTATTGGGCCTCTTTAGCTAGGAGCTAATAACAACTTACCTCAAGCTTCCCAAAATAAATCTCCAAATTTTAATGGAGATGAGAAAGTATCCACTGATGAGCATATTGTAGCCTTCTTCGCTGCATGCAGTATTGTAAACCCTCAGCATGAAGACATGGCAGTAAGAATGTTTGTAGAAACTTTGATAGAAAATTCCACTGACTGGTTTCAACATCTCCCTACAAGATGCATAACTAGTTGGAATGATATGAGAAACCATTTTCAAACTTGCTATAAAAGTACAGAGGATGAACACACACTCCTGACTCAGTTCACTCAGATAAAGAAAGAACCTAGTGTTCCCATGCGGGATTTAATTGCAAGGTTTAACAAGTTGGCTAACAGGATCCCTAATACTAGTAGTCCTACACCTAACAACCAGAAGATGCTCTTTATTAGTTCCATGCCTCCTAACATTAGTTTCCAAATCAGACAAGTGCATGTGGCTAATTTGCAAGTCGCTCAAACTCTAGCAATTGAGTTAGAAGATGACCTTATAGCTGTCGGGAAATGGAAGTGAGAAGTGTAGAGTGGTGCCTCCACAAGCTTGTAACCAAAAATACTGAGGCAATGCTTCAAAAATTGTCTAATGAGATGATTTACCTTAAGTGAAAAATGGGAAAATCTACCCCATCCTTCTAGCAGAATTACCAGGATATTCCCAAAAAACAATACAAAGAAAAACAGTTACAGTTGCCACCAACTTAGCAAAATCTCACCATTGAGGTAGCTAAAAAGCATAATATGTGTATTTTTCATCTAAGAGATGACCATGATGGTAATAGTTGTTTATAAATGAATAGATACAGATAGATAGACTCAAGTAATGAGCTAACTATTGAATATATTGAAAGTGAAGAAGATTCTGCTCCCCATGGTGACTCCGGTAATTTATTTTTGGAGTATGAATCTGATTCTGAAGTCGGAGGTGATTGTTTTTCCACTATGGATGGAAATAAAATGGCAGTAGAAAAAAGAAGTCAAAGAGACAAAAATCTGGGAAACTCTTTTCCTACCTGAAACATTGCACCTGGTCCTTCAGTTGGTGCACCCAGAGCTTCTACTTCTTCATCTTGGAAGAAGGATCACTCAAATTCTGAATCAAATGGTCAGTCTCTGTCTTCATTTGATATAATTCAATACTGCAAGGATGCCAAGATCCAAGTGTCTCCATTAGAATATCTAAAAACTCATCCTACTGAACTTCAAAATCTTGTAGATTATTCTAAACATGATGCTAATCCCATAGTGTAGCCTAATTTAAATTCTACTATTAGTAATGCACCCCCTTGTAGTGGCCCTCTAAACAATGAAGAACCTGTCCTTCCCTTGCTATTTCAAGAAGAAGATTCTTCAGTTTTAGCCATAGCTCCTGGCTAGAAGCCTGACCCATTCTATGTCTCTCTATTTGTTAATGGTCATAAACTAAGCAACTGTATTATTGACTCCAAAGCCTCTGACAATTTCATGCCCGCCTCCATTGCTAAAGCCCTTGGATTGACCCTTACTCAAACCTTTGGCCGTTGTTATTCGATGGATGCTATGCAGGTTCCACTCCTAGGTTAGGTAAAGTATGCACAAGTTGCATTGGCCGCACACCCTACAAAGCTGATGAAGCTAACCATCCTGGTAGCCAATATCCCGGCCAGCTATGGTATGCTTCTAACCAGAAGCTTTTGTAGAGACATAGTTAGAGAAATCAAGATGGACTGGTCGCATGCTATTATCCTGGTGAGTACTAAAAAGATAAAGCTGGAGTCTGAGGAAAAGGCCAAATTCACAGTAATGAAGTCTGATGACCTTAAGGCACAAATCCTCTACCAGGAGACGGAATTCGGAAACAATATGTTGTTTTCAGATTTTGATCATCAAGATGAAATGCTGAAAATTACTGACAATTAGGATATCTAGACCTTGGAGTTTGATGGAAGTTGTGCTACTGCAAGGTTGGGGGCTGGCATAGTTCTTATTCCCCTGGAAGGAGACGTGATAAAACTTTCTTATAAATTGCAGTTTAAAAACACCAATAACACGGCGGACTATGAAGCCTTGTTTCTAGGCATTGCTGCTGTGAAGCAAAGAGGTGTGAAAATCATTAAAAAATCTGTGATGCAGAGTTGATAGTGAGGCAAGTTCAAGCACAATACTCAGTGAAAAATGCAAGATTGTGAAGTTATAGGGATAGAGTTTGGGATGAGATTGAAGAATTTGATGCCTTCTCAATCCAAGTTGTTCCAAGAGAGTAGAACACTAAAGCAGATTTGTTGGCCGCCTCAGCTTCACTTCTCCTCCCGCATCTAGAGATAGGAGATAAGTAGTACAAGGTTGAAGTTCTCTTTAGACCAAATGTGCCAGATAATAGGGATATTTGGCAAGTCTTCATCAGTGACAAGTAGATTCAATCTTTCATGGAAGGATCAAATCAGTTTAGTGATCAATATTTTGAAGGGAGTTCTAGTACCTATAAGGATCTCTCTCCAGACAGAAAGAAGGAGTTAGTGTTTGGAGAAGAATAGTTATAGGGTAACAAAATTCCTCGACACCTAATTTCCCTCGAAATTTTTTTTGATAGACATGATGCATATATTAGAAAAGAAAGAGATAGAAAAGGTGGTACCTCAAGGAATTTCGAGGGAATGAACATAGGCACTGAAAATAAACCTAAGATGATAAATATTGGTAGTTTTTGCATAAAAAAGGAAAGAGAAGAGGCTAAAAACCTACTCTCCCAATACAAAGATGTGTTTTTCTGGGGCTATGAAGACCTCAAAATGTTTCGAGATGGTGACTTCAAGCACAAGATTCCTCTCGAGCCTGAAGTTGTCCCTTTCCGGTAGAAACAATGAAACTAGAATCCTAATGTGTCAGACACCATTTTTAGAGAATTTCACAATATGTTGGAAGCAAAAATCATCTACCCCATACATCACTCTACATGGATATCCAACATCATGCCCATCCAAAAAAAGAACAGAGAAATCAAGATTTGTGTAGATTTATGGAATCTGAACCAGGCTTCCCTTAAGGATAATTATGCCTTACCCAACATGGATCATGTACTACAAATAGTTTTTGGATCTGAAATGATGTCCATGTTGGATGGTTTCTCAGGTTTTAACCAGATTGAGGTAGACCAAGAAGATAAGTATAAGACAACATTCACCACTCCTTGGGGAAAGTTTGCTTATAACAGAATGCCCTTCGGGCTTATCATTGTTGGAGCTACCTTCCAGAGGGCAATGAACTCTTCATTTGCAAACCTCTTGGATAGAATAATATTTATATACCTGGATGATTTAAAAATCTTCTCTAAGAAGAGAGAAGATCATTTGAAAGATCTTGAGAAGGTGCTAAAGAGATGCAGAGACCATGGTATCTCTCTTAATCCCAAGAATTCTATTTTATATGTCACCGAAGGTAGACTGCTAGGTCATATTGTTTCCCATGATGGAATCTAAATTGACCCTGAGCACGTGAAGGCCATCCAGCAATTGAACCTACTGACAAGAAAATCAGGAACAAGATCATTCTTTGGGCAGGTAAATTTTCTCAGGCGATTCATTCCTGACTTTTTTGAGACTACAAAATGCATAATTGATATGATGAAGGGTAGTCAATGTTTCAGGTACAATGACTCTGGGAAGAAGGCCTTTGATTTAATCAAGCATTCTATAGCCAGAGCACCTGTGTTGGTGCATCCGGATTATACCAAGGAGTTCATATTGTACTGTTACGCATCAGCTCATACATTGTCTGCTATCTTGATGCAAGAGAAAAATGAAGGAATTTAGGCGTCTATAGAATTCATGAGTACTCCACTCAAAGATCATGAACTGAGATATTCTCAAATGGATAAACATGCTTATGCGGTGGTAAGGGCACTGAAGAATTTTAGATTCTATGTATTGCACTCCCATTTTGTCATTTATATTCCTGATTACGTTGTTAAAAGCATTCTGACACAACAAGAAATAGGATTTAATACTAGAGGTGCATGGATAGAAAAGGTATAGGAGTATGATATTGAGCTTAAGCCAACAAAGCTGGTCTGAGGAAATGGCTTGTGTAAAATATTGGCAAAAAATCAAGAAACAGCTCGGGAGGAGGATTCTCCAAAAGTGTTAATGGTTAGTCTTCTTGATCCCTGGTTTTCAAACATAGCCTATTTCCTTACTTATGGATATTTTTGAGAGGGGTTGACATACAAACAGAGAAGAGATTTGAAAACTAAAGCAGCCAAGTATGTCATTTATGATGACCAGTTATATAAGAGGGCAATAGATGGAACTTTCTTAAGATGTGTGGACAGGCCACAACAAGAGAGATTTCTCCAGGCATTTCATAATAAAGCATGTGGTGGACACTTCTCATCCACAGTCACTGCATATAAAATAGTGAGGCAATGTTACTACTACCCTGACATGTTTAAAGATTCCTACAATTGGGTGGCTAAGTGTGATAAATGTCGTATGTTTTCCAATAAACCTCAGTTAGCTGCTCTTCCATTAAAGCCAATTGTAGTTGAGGGTCCCTTCCAGCAATGGGGACTTGATTTCATTGGTCCAATTAATCCTCCCTCTTTTGCAGGACACCTATATGTCATAACTACCATGGATTACTTTACCAAGTGGGTTGAGGCTAAGTCTACAAATAAAACTACATCTGAGGTGGTCTGTGAATTTATCAAAGAGAATATCTTGGTAAGGTTTGGAGTGCCTTTGAAGCTAGTGATGGACAATGCCACATATTTCTCTCATCAGAGATTACAGAGTTCTACTATGACAATAATATCCATCTTAGTCACTCATCTGATTATTTCCCTTAAGGAAATGGTCAGGCTGAGTCAAGCAACAAGAACCTGATCAACATCATGAAGAAACTAGTTTCAGAAAGTAAAAAAGATTGGCACAAGAAATTTCATGAAGCTCTATGGGCAGATAGGATAAAACCTAAATGAGCTATCAAGATATCCCCTTTTGAGCTGGTTTACGAAATTGAACCTAGTCTCCCACTTCCACTTGAGTTATCCATTTGTAGGCTACAACAAGTAATTGAAGATCCAGTTTTCCAGAATGGTCTGGAGAAATGAATCATGTATCTGACCAAGTTGGAGGAAGAATGGGAAAAGCTTGTTGACTACATCATTGATCATCAAAGGAGAGTGAAAACATTCTTTGATAAGAAGGCTAGACCAAGAAATTTTATGCAAGGTGACTTGGTCCTACTTTGGGATTAAAGGCGCGAGTCCAAAGGGAAGCATCACAAATTTGACTCACTTTGGAAAGGACCATTCAAGATTATACAGGTGAACCAAAATAATTCATTTATCTTGGCATATCCTTCTGGAGAGATTCTTCCATTTTCCTACAATAGCCAAAATCTGAAGCTCTATCAAATACTCAAGTGAAAGTAGGTAACCCCTGCAAGTTAGAGTTAGCATAGGTAGGTTTTCTTTGCTTTCTTTCCTACTTTCTTTCATGCTTTCTTAGGTCTTAGTTTAGTTTAGTTTCCTTTCCTGTCATGTGTTTTAGTTTAGTTTTCCCGTTGTTTTCCCTATCGGTCTTGTTGTGCAAAACTAGAGACTTTGGGTCCCTTCTCAGACATTGGCATTTCTAAGTCCCTAGTTGGAGCTAGTTGTTGCCTAATTTTAGTCTAAGGTATTTAGGTCCTTAGGGGTAAAATTTTTCTTTGGTGATCTACTTCTCATTCATCCTTAATCCTCCCATAATGTGCTTATCTGCTAAATGATTTGCCTTGCCTATTTGAGCCAAGCAGGTTTTCAATCTTTCTGCTTTATCCAATGTTTAGGTAATTTAGGTATGTCAGCAAAGGGACAGCTTTATAGCATCTTCCGAATGAGAAGTAGTCACCCTCAGATATGTAATTCTCAACATGTTTTTCCGGAAGAAAAGCATGTGTTTTATAAGTGATTGGTAAAAATTTGTTCTTAAAAAGAGTTTTTCAACTCTCAGATATATCAAGTTGCAGAGTAGTAGCAGCGATCATGTAGTTTCCAGAAAAGATGGTCTCAAAGGTGCAAGTCTGATACAAGTGAAAAAAGAAGATAATAGGCCAAGTGATCCCGACGGAAAAGAAGGTGTTTAAGTGTGCAAAGGATAAGAGGTGAAGCCATCGGGATACTTTTCTTAAATAAAGGAAACAGGCTTACGGAAAAAGTATTCTTTTATGTTCTCTTTCTGCACATGATAAAATGGTCTAATGTTTATTCATTTTGGCATTGGAAGGAAAGTATGTTATTTTTCCACAAAGACTAAAGTTTTGTTTTGGAAAAAGTGGCTAATGAACATAAAGATAGGTGTAAGATTGAGGATTTTGAGGCCGTTATGTTCTCTGAAATGGGAATTTGAAATATTTGTTGATAATCAAAAACTAAATGCTAATCTTGTCATTGCATCCACTAGGTCACCTTAATGTCATTTGTGTGGCGCCAATGTTCGGATCTTAGTGGCTATTTCTTAAGCATTTTCCATCATTTGCTTCTCACAATTTTGAAGAGCAAGTCATCTATCTTCATTCATGTTCTCAGTTTCAAAGTAAATGGTTGTTAAAGCTTCTAGCTACGATAGATTAATTGGTATTGAGAGTGAATTGAAGGAAGTTTCCAACACATCTCTAAGATTCTTTGATCTTAGAGATTTGCACCGAAGATTGAAATCTCATCCAGTTCACCCTATTACACAGAAGCTCAAGGATAGTGGTTTGGTAGAAGTTGCAAGATTTCCAACGGCAGTTCAAGCTCCTGAGCTCGTCAGAGAATGTATAGAGAAAAATGACCCAGCTGCAAAGCAAATCCTCTTTCCAGATCAGTAAATTTTGCTAACGATTGATAAAGCCCTAATCCAATCTGCTTTCAACATTCTGGCAAAAGATGTATATTGCGATATCGACTTCAGTTCTTTTGTGTCTATGTTAAATGAAAAGAAGACTCTAAGGAGGGAAGACATGCAGAGGACCTGGTTCCAGACCCCTCGATCAAAGAAAAGTGAGATGCCAAAAACTCTCTTCGAAACAACCCTAAAGAGGAAAATTGTTGATATCCTAGCCCTATTGACCAGATTGGATGGAAAGCCTAAGATTTTAGATCTCCTTGAACATAATTTCTTCCTTGTTCAAGTTGTCTGTGTTGAAAATATGTTCATTGATTGGGCAGAGATTCTGTGTGAGAAGCTTGCATCTTGGATGAGCTCTTGTCAAGGATTCAAACAATTCTACATGTCTTGTTACTTGATTTACGCTCTGGCGACTCAGCACTTGTGGCCCGGCTTACCAGCAATCCAGAACTTTGAAAACAATACCAAAATTTATGAGTTCTACCCGAATCTGCAATTACATCAGAGCTTTGAGGAGTATACTGCTGTAAATGATGCATTCACAATGAGAATCTGTCAGGAACTTCAAGGTTTCCTAGAAAGAATATTCTTGTCAGAGGCCATCTCGGTAATCAGTCAATTTGGATGCTCTTTCATCCAATTCCTGAGTTTCTCTTATCTTCGGATAGGAGCCTTCTCTGGATTTCCTAAGAGACTACTCTGGTATCCTAAAGATAAGGTAGTCTTAGTGGAGCTTTGTCGGTTGATATTGGAAGTGAACACTCTATGTTCAACTATGAAGAAGATCACCAGAATTTCCTTCCCCACGGTGGTTGGTCCATATTCTTGTACATCCAGATCTGATGCCCAAAATTTAGTAAAGAGTTTTGAAGATAAGATCAAGCTGCCCGATTATGAGGTTCTTAGGCCTCAATATGATCCTATGGTTTTTGTTAGAGATCACCTGAAGCTTGGACATGCCTACAGACATGTCCCAGACATTGAATATTTTTGGGCTGAATGTTTTAATGAGTATCAAACACGGGAAAAACTACGGTCCCGTTTAACTTTGGATGAAATTACAATGTATAACCTTACCATTGATGTGTCTGATCTTGTAGATGATGGTCTCTTCATGAAACCTTCATCCTATAACCAGATCAAGGTGTTGCCTATTTCTTCCTCTCCACCAACTGGTCTAGTGATTGATTCATTGGAGCTGCTCATGAGGGGCATTATCAAGAGAACTAACAAATGGGTAGAATGGACCAGAGCTCAACATAAAAGAACTTCTAGCACAATTTTGTCTGGAGGAATGACTTTAGGAGCTGAGAAATCATCTTCAGAAGTTTCTTCTTCTGTGGCGCCATCAGTTTCAACAGGTGTAGCGCAATCTGCTGAGCAACGAGGTGACCAGCCGCTGGAAAAGAATGTTCCCATTACTCCGACCTGCGGAGATGGTTCGCTCCCAAACATTGGAAGGGAAGAAGATAGGGAAAAGGAAAAGAAAAAAGAATAGGAGGTATTTGTGACCAAGCCTCCCTCACCAAGTCTAGTCATCACCTTGGATGACACAAATCCCATGGATGGTCAGGATTCCTCTCGGTAGGTAGACACTTTGGCCCTTTTGGTGACCAAGGTTTTCTCCTTCCTTGTTCCTCCTGAAGACAAATAGACTCCTTCAGTGGCCCAAAAGCTATTTGATCCTATGGATTTTCAATCTGCAATCAAGGTGTTATCCACAGACTCATGGTTGGAAGAAACCATTGAGAAGAAGAAGAAACGATATGATGAGGCCATTTCTGCAAAGGACCTGATCTTTAAAGCAACCTCTTCTCAGCCACCGGTAAAGAAGGAGAAGAAGAAAAATACCATAGCAACCCTTTCCCATGACTCCATGACTGGGCATATGCTAATGGAGATAACAGAGCCACAGAAAGAAGGAAGGTTTCATGAAATCTCAGCTCAAGATTTCTAGATTAAAATAGTGGACCTAGGGGTGCCAGTGCATGACTCGATGGTGAATATCTAGAAAACCACCAATGAGTGGATTGAGGATAGATTAGAAGAACTCCAAGAAAACAAGGAAGTCCTTAAGTTCAAAAATAAGGAGCTAGAAGAGTATATCAAATCTTCTCTTGGCACTACTTCCTCTGCTCAGTTTGATCCTAACGTGAAGGAGAATAAGAACTTGCTACTAAAGTTGCAGCAAGGAAGACAGTTTGGTCAAATTGGCAGAGCATGGATAGAAGCGATAAAGGTTCAAGGCCCCATTGTTATCGATAATTTTGGGAATCTTCTACTTGATGCAGATAAATTGAAGGATACAACATCAAAGCACCAGGAAACCATCTATAATGCATCCACTGGATTGACAGAGCAATTAGGCACCTTGTAGGAGGTGATTGATATGAAGACCAGTATTTCAATCTCTAATGGTATCCTCAAGACTAGACAAGAGCCATTATTTCACTGGAGGCACTCTCTAGAGTTCGTGATTGAGAACTCAAACAGATCTACAGATGAGCTCAAAACTATAGTAAAGTTAGTGCAAAAGAAGATGGACAAACTGTTTGAATTTTTGAAAGTATTGCACACGGAATCTCAAGTTTCCAAAAGTGACAAGTTGGTGAATACAGAGCGAATGAAAGCTAATTTTCCTACTTTCATAGATGAGATTGCGGATCTGGCCAATTTCCAAGTGTCAAGAATCAGTGAGCTTGTTGTTCCTTTTTCTTGCTGTCATAAAAATACTCCTCAAAAGGTTCACTCTATTTATCCCTGACACTGATCAAGCATAGAATAGGACAACAGTAACAAGGTCTTGAGACCTCCTTCACTTTGAGCT
>MU226768.1:983431-1013764 GCA_018584345.1 Thuja plicata
TATATATATATATATATATATTACATACAATTTAAATATGAAGATATTATGTGATATATTGTAAAATACATATTAATATATAATACATATAAAATAATATATAATATATGATATATAATGTAATATTAAATATTAATTTATATTATATAATATTTAATGTAAAATGTTTATTATATAATATTTAATATATAATAGATATTATATAATATTTAATATATATAATATATAATCTAATATATAATTTTTGATATATAATACATCATATGAAGTATGGAGAAATGGGAGGGAGAAAGGGGTTGGAAATAAATTAAGGAGAAAGGGGAGGGAAAATTTAAAATTTAAAATTCTGCTGGAATTTTTGGGTACCCAAAAATATCGGGTACTCGATTAGGCTCAATATTGCTTTGTGCACCAAACCTACCTGGTCAACTCTTCAAATGTCACAAAAACATATTTTTCCCTTGTTTCTCTGAGTTCCAGACTTCGACCATGTAGTTGATGACTTTTTTTCACCCGAATTTTATGAAACGAAAAGGGTATCTTAAGGAGATTATCAGCTTTCTATCGATATAATTGTTGTCAGATTTTGAATTCGGTAAGTAATTATTAGTTATTTTCTAATTGAGTTACCTCTAAAGTGTTGATTTATATACTGATTGAAAAATGACTATAATTTTAGATGGTATAACATTTTTGAAATCCAAAAAATGTGTCACATTCTATGCTTCACCTATTATAAGGGAATTTTTTTTCTGAATTTTGTAAAGTTTTCAATGAGTTAAGGTGGTCAGACACGAGATTTTTTTTATTCTGAAAACGTTGTAGCAGATAATTCATAATTAATTTTTTTTTGGAATAAAATTTTAAAAAAAAATGCATCACATCTGGGCATCAGTCTACTACTTATATATAAAATCTTAGAGTAAAATACTATCATTTGATTATGATTAAGGTGGTCAGACATACACCTACTTCTTATTTTTTTCCTGAAATTTTTGTACTGCTGCATTGAAATCTATACTTTTCACCAATCATATTAAATTTTTTTCAAAAAAGGCCTAGTATTTTAGAAACTACATTCAATTTCCTATAGATTCTATTCTTACAACTTTTTGATATTAGGTTGATAGCTAGTTCAAATTTTTACGTCAAGTTGACTAACCCTACTTTGCTGATTTTTCATTACCACTTAAGGGCATAGTTTGGCCCCTCATGATCTTGCACATACCCTAGGGAGACCATTTAAATGGTGGTCTCAAATGTTGGGACAAAGAGACAAATTGAGTGGTGAAGATTTAAAAGATCAAAATGAGTGATCAAGATTGCAAAGTTTGGAGTGATCCAGGTGCTCTCAATCCTTGATTCTCATTGGTTGTTCAAATTATTGTCCCCTTTTTTGAGAGAAATAAGGAATTAATTAATTCAATTAATTAATTAAATTATCTATGTAAGGAATAGGTTGATTTTGATTTTTGATTTAAAACTATACAATTAATTGATTAAATCAATTTTTTAGCTTAGATTTATCCCTTTTAGGCTTATATTTAATTGATTGATATATTTATTAATTGATCCCCTGATTTGATGTAATTTAGTCCCTTTTGATTGAATTTGATCCATTTGATTAATAAAATTGCCTTCCGATTGATTGAAATACACGTGACCAAATTTAGGTGTCTACATATTCTTTGACGGGTCAAACGATGACTGTCGTGAATTTTGTATATATCCTAGAGATGAAGGTGAAATAGAGATCATTAAATTAAAGGGAAATCACATCCTAAAAGGTTTGGTTTCCTTGGAGATGCTCTTTAATAGAAGGGATTGCTTTGTTGGTCAAGCCCAAAGAGGGAATGAGGACCTATCTAGTGAATGTGAGAAGATTAATATTGGTAGTGAAGAAGTCTCAAAGTTTGTGAATTTGGGTGCTTGTTGTAGTGCAGATGAGAAAGCTAGGTTCTCTAAGATGCTGAAAGAGTTCAAAGATGTGTTTGCATGGTATTATTAAGACCTAAAATATTTCAGATAGGGCCAATTCAAATACTGCATTCCATTGAAATCCGAGGCAAATATATTAGGGAAAACCTACAGAATTACAACCCAAAGGTGGCAGATGCAATTTTCCAAGAGGTAGAAAAGATGATGAAAGCCCAGATAATTTACCCCATACATTATTCTACATGGGTTACCAACATTGTGTCGGTTCGTAAGAAGAACAGAGAAATCAAAATATGTGTTGAATTCAAAAATTTGAACCATGCAAGTCTGAAAGACAACTTTGCCCTACCAAACATGGATCATATATTACAAATAGTTGCCGGTTCTGAATTGATGTCCATGCTAGACAAATTTTCATGATATAATCAGATCAGTGTGGCTCCTGAAGACTAGCACAAAACATCTTTTATTACTCCCTGGTGCACTTTTACTTATAGTAGGATGCCTTTTGTGCTAATAAATGTGGGTGCCACATTCCAGCGTGCTATGAACTCATCTTTTAGTCATTTTATTAATAAAGTAATTGTAGTATATCTAGATGACATGACAATATTTTCCAAAAGAAGGAAGAAGCATCTACATGATTTGAGAATAGTTTTCCAAATATGTAGAGACCACAACATATCACTTAATCCAAAGAAAACTTTGTTTTATGTTACAAAGGGGAAACTGCTTGGGCACCTTGTCTCAAAGGAAGGAATAAAGATTGACCCAGAAAGGGTTAGAGAAATTTTGGAGCTATCCTTTCCATCAAACCGAAATGGTATACATTCTTTCTTTGGACAAATTAATTTTCTGAGGATATTTTTACTTGATTTCTCAGAGACTACTAGACCTATGGTAAGCTTTTTGAGTGAAAAACAAAATTTTAAGTGGAATGCAAAGGACACGAAGTCACTTGCTGAGGTAAATAATTCCATTGCTAAAGCCCCAATCGTAGCTCACCCTGATTTCAAAAAAGTCTTTGTGATCCATTGCTATGCTAGCAAACACACTATGTTAGGAGTGTTGCTTAAGAAAAATAATAACGACGAAGAAGTCCCAATTTCTTTCATGAGTGTGCCCTTGAAGAGGTGTGAGTTAAAAAATTCCCTTACAGAGAAGCAAGCATTTGCAGTTGTAAAGGTTGTAAATCAGTTTCGCTACTACATTCTGCATTCCCATTCCACGGTGTATGTACCAAATACTATAGTCAAAAGCATCCTCACTCAACAAGAGGTGGATGTAAACATTAGGGAAATGTGGGTAGAAAAATTCTAGGAGTTTGACTTGGAGATCAAACCTACCAAATTAGTAAAGTGACAAGGCTTGTGTAGATTGATAGCTGAAAATAAAGAGTTACAAGAGGAGAAAAATCTATTGACACTGCTAGTAGGGTTGAAATATGTTTGGTTCACATATGTTGCATATTACATGACATATGGCAAGTGCCCTGAGAATTTGACTAGAAATGAGAAAAGAAACTTGAGGCTTAAGTTTTCAAAGTATGTAATAGTGGATGATATACTATAACAGAAGGGACTAGATGGAATGTTCCTCTGGTGTGTTGATGATGCCCAGAAAAAGTGGTTATTGCAGATCTTTCATAATGAAGCTTCTAGAGGACAATATTCATCCACAGTCAAACCATTTAGAATTCTTAGGTATGGTTACTATTGGCTAGGGATGTTCAAGGATGCTTACAAGTGGGTAAGCCAGTGTGAAAAATGCAAATTGTTTGCTGGGAGACCTCAATTGGCAGTGCTCCCTCTCAAACATGTATTCATTGAAGAACATTTCAAATAGTGGGACTTGGACTTCATAGGGCCTTTGAATCCATCATCCAGTGTAGGTCATACCCATATCTTAATAGCCATAGACTACTTTACAAAATGGGTAAAGGCAATCCCGGTTAAGAAAATAACCTCTTCAAAGTGGTTTGTACCTTTCTGAAAGAGAATATATTGGTTAGGTTTGGATTGTCAATTAAAATAGTAGACGATAATGAATAGAATTTATCCTCAAGAAATTAGAAATATTATATTATGATAATGGAATACAATTCTTACACTCATCAAATTATTTTCCACAAGGGAATAGTCAAGCTGAGTCTACCAATAAGAACCTCGTTTCCATAATGAAGAAATTGGTCAATGAAAATATGAAGGACTGGTACAAGAGGCTTTACAAAGCTGTGGGCTGATAGAACATCACCCAAGAGGGTCATTGGAATGACACCCTTTTAACTTGTATATGGGACAGAGGCTCAATTATCTCTACCTCTGGAGTTCGCATCAACTAAGATGCAGAAAGTTATAGAGGATGAAGTTTTTAAAATGCTTTAGAGAAAAGGATCCTTTACCTAGCTAAAATAAAAGATGAAAGAGAAAGTGTAGTGGATCATATCACTAGTCACCAAGCTAGGGTGAAGATAGTTTTTGATTGAAGAGCCAGACCTAAGAAGTTTATGAAAGGAGACAAGCTTTTACTCTAGGATAAAAGAAGAGAACCACACAAAGCTGAAAGTTTGAGTCCTTGTGGAAAGGTGCCTTTGAAATCAGCGAGGAGCTCAGCCCTAATTGTTTCAAGCTAAGGTATTCTGATGGCACTGAATAACCCTGCCTTATAATGGGTAGGATCTGAAACTTTATCAGTTGTAAGAAAGTTCCTACTTAGTCTTTTTATTGTGTCTTAGTTTTAGGTTTTGGTTGTGTTGCTTAGTTTGTGTGTGTGCAAAACCAGAGATGTTGAGTCCCTACTTAGTGCCTCACATTCCTAGTCCCCAGTCAGAGCCACCTGTTTGATGGTTTTGAGGTTCCCCTTCAATATATGAACTTATGTAAAAATTGGTCATTTTCTCATGCGCATCTTGAACCTTGAACTTTTAACCTTCAAAGTTCAAAGTTCAAAGTTCAAAGTTAAAATTTAAAAGATCACTTGGTTCTGAGCAACATATTTTTGTTGCCTTTATACTTGTCAGTGAAATGCATTTTGTGCCTAGAACCTTGAACTTGAACCCGACAATCCTCGGTTTAAAGTTCAAGTTCAAGTTTTACTTTGTCCCACTTATGTTGTCATTAAGTCTTTTTCTTGCCGTCATACTTGTAATCATTGAACCTTGAACTTGAACCTCGAGAAATTTTGGTTCAAATTTCAAGGGTCCCCTTGACCATGTCATTATGTGGGTCCCAGACGCATTCATCAATCCAATTATTGAAAGCATAATGAACTCTGAACTTTGAATCCCTTTTCCATGGTTCAAAATTCAAAGTTCAATGTGGAATCTGAATAGCTCATGCCAAATCTCAAATCATTATTGTGAAAGTGATTGAAAAGACAAGTATTAAATGCTTCATGATGAAAGTGACACGCAAATAAAGAGTGGTGTGCATGCAAAGAGTCATTCACATTAAAAGATGGCAGGCGTCGTTAGATCAAGGCAAGTTTCCATAAATAAAGGTACAACAACCGAGATATATTTTGTGTTAAACAACTTCTTTACCATTTTTCTCATTTTATACATGAGTTCTTGGCTACCACAACAAAAGATGAAGTGGAGGTGAGATAATTGATCATCTTAGAAGCTGTGTGTGGGAATAACGGTGAGTTTTAGAAAAAACCCTCTAGCTCTTTCTTAATTTGAAGCTTGCTTGTTTCGAAAATTAAGTTTCCCAAGTATTTCCATTTTATCTACTGTCCACTTAGAGCTCTCCTCTATTTTAGTCATGTCTTCTTCTAAATTAAAAGCTTTGAGAGAAAATAAGTCTTGTCCCATAACCATTTGTCTTCTCGAAATGGGAGACACGCTCTTAGTAGACATCAATTTAGGGGAGTTAATGGGTAGGTTCAAAAAACTTGAGGCCGGATCAATGGTAACGATGATTGCGAAGAGTGGATTGTTCAAAGCCATGGGGTTTCCTGAAGTAATGGCTTACCCAGAGTGGTGATGGAGTTTCGTAACAGATATGAAAAATTTGATAGGTGCATTCGCACCTATCATAGTGAAGTGTTAGTGCGTATTAATAGACAAGTAGTTTTGGCAGCTTTGAGAATTCATCCTGCTGAGATCTACGAGGATTGGACTATTTCCAAAGCATAGGCAGATTTTGAAGAAAATAGAAAATATTTTAACAATACTATAGCCAGTTACTGGTTATTGAAACCAGAGAAAGGAGGATCTCGCCTACCCAGGCCTATGAAGAAAGATCATCTAATTAAGGATGTGCGAGACATAGTCAGCCTGCTGAACAATGTAAAGGGAAACCCACATGATGTCTTCCTAGAGAATTGGATGTAAAGTTCTATCTAGGCTATTCTTGACAAAGGAGTGTATGTTGATTAGGATGAAATCATAGCAAACTAGCTACATGAAGAGTTATCTCGGGCGGAAGAGGCAGCTAGTTTTTACATGTCTTCATAACTTTCTATATATTGGCTTGTTGTAGAGACTGGGAGGGTCTACCTCATGAACCATGGAGATAAGACATGAATATATTTGAATATTACCCTTTGTTGCAAAAGAAAATAAATCCTGAGAATTTCAAGAGAATTCAAGATGTATTCTTGGCCAAGCTTGTTTTTGAATTAAGAGGCAAATAAAATGACAGGATGACTGAAGAACCCATTGAATTGATAAAGGTCTATGGGAGTTTTTACATTCAATTTCCAAGATTTTCCTATTTAAGAATCAGGGGTTATAGTGGAGAACCTTTAAATTTACCTAGAAATTACGTAGATAAATACATGTTGATAGAGGTTTGTAGACAATTGGTTCAGGTAAAAAAAAATTACAAGCCCAAAAGGGGAATTGACTGCCTCTTTCCAATTGAACTCGATCATTACCGATGTAAACTCATGCAAGTCATATCGGGTTTAGAAACTGAACTTAAAGAACTCTATCTAAGGCCATACCAAACCATAAGTTATTTTGAGAACAAGAACTTTGTTGCAAATCATTTTTGTGTTGATGCAACGTTCATCCATAAACCTGAGTTAGAAGATTATTGGTCTGATGACATAGATAAGTATGAGGTGAGGCAAAGACTTTGGTCTAGATTCACGCTAAAATAAATTGAACACTACCCTGAAGATACCAATTGATTTTAAAGTGTGTGAAGCTGCTGAGGATGAGGATGTTCTTGACTCCAAATATGTAGAGATGGTTGAATGCACACCCATCCCATAGATTGATTGGAGCAAATGGGAAGAGGATAATGTTGGAGCCATAACTCATAATGTTATACGAAGAACAGAACAATGGTTGAAAGACAAGAAGGAGAAATCTAAAGGAGCTAAACACAAGCTCAAAGATGATCCAATATACTCAAGAGCTAATAACCCACCCCCATGTACTGATGTGATTGAACAATTGTCTCATGCAGGTAAATTGGATCCAGAAACAAGGATCTCTCCTAAAGAGGAAAACATTTCTCATATACAACCAACTCTGAGGATTACTTGCTCAAGAAGTAAGAAGAAAATAAATTCCACTAAGGTACCTCACATTGTGGTAGATCTGGAAATAATTGAGGGAGAAAAGGAGAAAGAAAAGGAGCCAGTCATGGATAAATCAAAAGAAAGTCCAGCGATTGAGGGAAAACAAATAGAAGAAGAAGTGGCTGGCTATGATTCATTGGCATTGGGTAACCCTTCGTATTTTCAAACTCCTCAGAACAAGAGCAACACAAAGGCTCTGAATTGGCTTGAGTTATCTGTGAGTAAGAAACACAACATAGTTCCAGTATCTACACCAATTGGGGATATGGTGAGTAAATATCTTGGGAAGACACCTAAGAATAAGAAGCTCAAGACTGAGGCGTTAATTGATGTGGATGAAGATCTAGGGTTTTGGATTGCGGACATTTTTAAACCTTCTACTGACAAGAACAGTGACGAAGTTTTCCAATAAGACTTCAATATTGAAAAAGAGGATCTTGGCCAAGCAACTAGGTCTGTTGATATGAAATTATTTGAATCAAGTAACAAGAAGATTAGTCAGAGAATCTGGAAAGATTGGAGAGACAAGAAAGCCCTTAAATAGTCTCTAAAGCTTATGGTGGAATACATTCAAGCACTCTAGAATCCCGATCCTTTAGCTTTTTCATAGGCATCTCCTTCAATTGATGTCAGGTTTTCTTTGAGCCAAAAATTCTTAGACCAAGTACAAAAGGATAGAGTAGTATCAAAGACACTCTCTGTTGGATAGATAAAGTCACTAAAGAAGTAGTGAATTATGTTTCCAGCCTTGATAAGTCACATCAACAAGCTATTATGGTCTCCAAAGAGTTAGAGGTGGAGATTGCTACTTTTGTTAAAGAAGCAAACAAATGGGATGATGAAATTACTAAGATGGAAGAAGTTCACACATAGGATATAGCCAAGTTCATTTCAGAGAAACCAATACCAGGTGCTGATGAAATTTTTCTATTTATAGCCAAGAAAAACATGGAGTGGAGGAACGAGATTATGGAACAAGAAATATATGAGTTATCAGAACTCCTGAAGGAACTCAATTGCCTCAATGACATCATCAGCAATGATCTCAAGTTCCTTGATGTTAAGCTAATGGAAAATGCAGAAGATTCAAACAGACAAGCAGATCAAGTGATTACGTCACTCAAAGGCAAAATGAAAGCCCTGAAAGAAATGAAGAATTTGGAAATAAAGGATTGCTCAATCATAGCGCGGGTAGACTCCACCCTGATAATTAGCTATGATCATCTGGAGGTATGCAAGGCTAAGTTGGTACAGGTTCAGAACGGCCAGAAGATATGGAAACAAAGGATTGGAGCTATCAAACTTCCTAACCAATAGGTTATAGCTGATTTCTCGACTATGTATGAGGAATGGAGTGTCACATGAAAAGAGTAACAAGCCCCTGATCAGTCCAAAGATTCTGTTGCCCCAGATGTTTAGTGGATCGTGTCCAAAGATATTTCCCAAGTTTTGATATGCTTTACTTAGTTGGTTTTTAAAGATAAGCTCCAGCTAGACTTTGACAAAGTTAGGTTTTTTAAAAAGAAACTGATTACGCCCTGCGTGGCTATTTATGTGAAATTTCATGACTCAGTTAGGGTCGTCTCTCTGGTTAAAAAAGGACATCTTTAAATTTTGATTTAAAAAGGCTGATTCTGGTATTTTTCTTTTACTGGTTAAACTCGATAGCATATGAATATAGTATCAGATGATTTATATAACAAATTTTGTTGTTTCTCTAATCTTTTGGTTAAGTGAAATGTGTATATTTGATTTTAGGTAGAATTAGAATACATATTACTATAATCTGTGTGTATGTTATTAAGTTTCTTCAGTAATTTGTATATGAAAGTTAATCTTTGAGATGGATTCTAAGATATTGTTCATGTTAATCTCAAGTTAGTTGACTTGTGATCATTTGAATTTATGATAAGCCTGTAGCATTTGTTTTATAAGCTTACAATGAAATGTTATTCCTTTAGTACTTTCTGGTTTAAAGTATCAACCAAATTATTCTTTGAAATAAAAGGAATTAAGGATTGATCATTTTAGAATGTAGTGGCACCTTGAATGCAAAGAGTATACTCGTGAGTGACTAATGCAACTGGTAGTGGTTAATTTTCTCGGAAGTGGGTTTAGAGTCAGTTATTTATCAAAATTATAAAAGAGGGAAAATTCATCCACTAACAGATATCAAACATGTTTTGGAGATCTTTTAAAATGTTATCTCCTCATGATAACAAGACCACTAAAGCGTATCAGAGAACCATTCTTTAAAATCTACCTGAAGAAACAATATTCCCATTACATTCATCAAAGCAATTACACAGCTTCTTGAGTAGGAGGCAATAACGAATAGAATTCAACTTCAACGTTGTGCATGAAATACTTAGATAATTCTTCATTATTAAATTTAAAGAGTATATATCAATCATGGAGACACTCATAAGATAGAATACATTCATGAAGCACAATTCAAAACATATAATTAATTATTAAGTCTACTTAGTCGTCCATGTTTATTTGACACGTGTTCACACAAATTGTCGTCGTTTAGGAGTCGTAGATAGAGAGGAGTCGATTCCATTTCGACACCTCATCCGAAGTTCGTGGGAGGCAACTCACCACCACTCATTGAATATTGGGATTCGACCTATTCCCTCTTCCTATTTGTACTCTTCTTATTCTTCAATCCATAGAATGTCACTATTGCTCTCAATTTGTTATAGCGCTTTTTATTTATCTCTTAGATTCTGGAAATTATTTCATGGTATCAGAAGAGTATAGAGATATTTTGAAGCCATTAACGTATAACCTGCGGTTCTCTGTTTGTTGAATCATGCCCGCTCGCAAGGTTTTGGATGAAGCTGTTTGAGCCGAAAGCTTTCTTTTCCAACGACGATGGTGGTAGAGTTTAGCAGCAGAGGTTCATTCCGTAACATCTTCTGTCGCTCACATGTGTGGTCTTCTACACCCTCTGCAAGGCGCCTTGCGACTTGCTTCGTATGCTGACTGTAGCACATGTAACAAGTGCGTCCGTGTACGAGAAAGCGTCCATTCGCGTTAGCGCCTCTTTGTTACCCTCGTTAGCGGCTCTCGGTCGTGCGGCCATCCATGGCCTTCAACGATTAACTGCGGTCATCTGCAGTGGGGAGGTGTGGCCTTCTGCTGTTAAATTCGTAGGCTTCTGCAGGCGTATGTGGTCAAATCGGTGGCTATTATCCGTCGTCCAGCTGCGGTTAAGTCGGCAGAATCCACCTACTGTTGAGTCGAAAGAATCAACGTTGTGCGGTTTGAAAAGCCCGCCCATGCAACCCACTCGTTTGCATTTTGAAAAGCTTTTAAACAAAAAGATTTTTAAAATTTTACAATGTCGATGGGCCTTTCGTTTATTGCTGAAGTTGAATGGCTTTAAATGAGCTCATCAGGATCAAGTCTTGCTGAGTGCAAAGGCTCCGACATCATAAGGGATGAGGCCGGGATCGTGTCCTGGGTGAATTTGGCGGAATGTATACCCCTCAGTCCTTGGCTCTTAGCCGAAGAGGTTTCAGGCACGAGTGTGCCCGTATCGGGTTGCTAAATCGTCTCTATGGTGGCCTTTGTTGGTTTGTTTGTTGCAGACTTCGTGCCTATGCTCGGTAGCCTCGAAGGTCTTAACCCTCCATTAAAAATAAATAAAAAATCCTGCACTGGAGTTTGAAAAGGCTCACGGAAAGCACAATAGCCCACGCTAGAGCTGTAGGTCAGCTATGTCGAGGTTTGAAGCTTGGTTTGAGGAATGATATTTGGGGGGCCACGTCACCGTGTGCTGATATTTGGGCTGTGCCAACTCTAGCCCCTGGTCTCATGTCATTTAGCCCTTCGTTCATACCAACCAAAGGGGCTTAATGTTTTTTCCTTTATTATTGTTTTTTCCCTTCCGCTGTTTAAAGGGAAAATAGTTGTTCTTAAAATTATTTTGTGGAATTTAAGTGTATTTATAAAGCAAATTTGTTCATAACTTTTGTTAGGCAACTCGGATTTGAGTGTCAATTTTTGCAAAAGTGTTTTTTTTTTTGCCACAACTTCAAAAAGTATACTCACGCACTATTATAAAGTGTCATTTTATGTTTTACATTACACTATTTTTATAAAGTGCCAAATTGGGGGAGAAACAAAATAATCTAGGGGAAATCTTGGTGTAATTTTGTTGGTTCAAGAGATCATGTCTCTCACAAATAATCCCTTCCATTTGAGTATTCTGCAGAATCCTCTTAATCAATGGAAAATAAAAAGTGGATATTGTAGAAAGTATAGGCAAACAACATAAGAATTCTAGTTTCGTCAAATTGAGAAAATGCAACATTTTTTTCTCAATCATGGTATTGCTTTACATGATTCTCCAACTCATACAAAAACATCATCCAATCTCACTTAGCCATCCAGTGGGACATCATCACTTGTTGCTATAGTCATACCATATCCACAACATTCAGATGCATCTCTATCAGACATAGCATCTTTGTTTGTAGAATCTCATCATGCATATTTGGATGATAGCATTGAAGACATCTGTCTTCTATTTGGTGCCAACTTTCATGAAGTTGCATCATCATTGCCATCTTTAGACATTGCTCTTACCTTGTTCACATCAGCTCCTATTGTGACAGATTGTGCAGACATTCATGAGTCGCGATATCCAACTCAGTTGTCTTCATTTGCAATAGTATGAGATTCACATTGGTTCAAACATCACCATACATCCATGGTCCCGATTCCAAAATCTTTCATGGTACATGATCCGTCATACATCAGCATTGGCTTGGATATCTTGGAGCATCATTCGATGACATCAGTGGCATCATTTAATTCTTTGGATTTTGTGCAGCACTCAGAGACATTCATCTAGCTTCCTATATATTCCTATCTGGAATGGGAAGTAATCTTGCATACATTTATGGTGTTGTTTCTTCCTAAGGGGAGGAATGTTGATCAATGTTCTTGGATCATCTTTAGCATCCAGTGTCGAGCATCTACACTCACTACATGAAGTTCATCACTTAACATCTTCTTCGGGGGGGGTGTTATATGTTCTTCTATACTTTCTCTCCTATGGGGAGAACATATTTTACATTGTGGTAGAACTAGAGTCGTTGGGGGTTATCATGAGTCCTCCATCTATCACTCTTCTTCTTCTTCACTTGTACATGCCATTGCATCTTATCTCATTTTTTGAGGGAGGTTTTGTTCCCACTAGGTTTTCCTCTTTTCTCCTTTTATGAGATATTTCATTGTACATGGGTACCTTACTAGGATAGTAGCCCGGACCTATTTTTTATCTTGTCCTCCGAAGTTATTCTTAAGGGAGGGGTGTTAGTGTAATTATTTAATTAATT
This sequence comes from Thuja plicata, assembly GCA_018584345.1. Classification (NCBI taxonomy): domain Eukaryota; kingdom Viridiplantae; phylum Streptophyta; class Pinopsida; order Cupressales; family Cupressaceae; genus Thuja; species Thuja plicata. Next base: position 996,259 of record MU226768.1, read on the forward strand.
TATACTTAGTCTTATTAAGCCTACTTAATTGTCTATGTTTATTCGATACTTATTCACACAAGTTGTCGTCATTTATGAGTCATCTAGAGAGGTGTTGATTGTATTTTGACACCTCATCCTAGGTTTGTGGTAGGCAACTCACCACCACTCATTGAGTGTTGGGTTCGACTTCTGATTTGACACAATCACTCTTCCTATTTTCACTCTTCTTCTCTTTTGATTCTTCAATCCATGGAATGTCGACTATTTCTCTCAATTTGTTATAGTGCTTTTTATTTATTTGTTAGATTCAGGATTTTTTTTCAAAACAAAAATAATTATTACCATGACATTTCACATTCCCATGAAAATGTTTTTACCCGAGTAAATAAACACTCACCCACAATTCTTCAATTTCATCCATATTTTTCTTCAATGTCTAATTCTTCAATTTCATCCATATTTTACTTCAGTGTGCATCATCTTTCGAGGTCCCAAAGGCCAATAGTTGTTCATAATACTCTCCACATTTTCAATGAGTATTGCTTCTTGAGAGTTCATAGGCCTGCTGATGGTGTCCCCAAATATTGTTGTATTTGTTTGTGAAGAATTTTCAACAGCGACTTGTGACTTATAATCCCTTTTATTTCTAAACATTTTAGTTAATCCTTAATTGCAAGGTGCTTATGAATTTTCTTAATAAAGAGGTGTTGTATATGGATATATTTTCCATTTCATATGGGCCAGCAAGCCATAAAACTTCAAAGTTACATTCACACTGCTCCTCTCCATCCATAGAGGTTTGTTTGATATTTGAAAGTCCTCCAATCCATGCCAGTATGAGACTCGCACAAAACCATTCTTGTTCACCTTGATAGTTAGACTTATAGCAAATAATTGTCAATGTTTTGAAACACGTCTATGAGTTTACTAAACAAAAATCATCTTCTTTAATCATATTCTTATTTTTCAAACTTATAACAAATGATTTTCAATATTTAAGAATATGTTTATGAATTTAGTAAGCAAAGATCTTTTCCTTTAATCAAACTCTTATTTTTGTTTAAACAATTCGTAAAATGCTTTAATATTTTGTGACTTAAAATAAAATGTACTTTATTAAACTTTTGTCCCTTTTGTACAACAAACTCACTAGATAATTTAATTTTAAAAAAATTCATAGCTGTTTTGCATCATTTTGTATATGGTAGTTATCACATCCATATCAACCGACTCAAAGTCTGTCCAAACAAATATACAAAAGTACGCATTCGAAAAGCCCAAAACTTCTATTAAAATGAATATGTTATATTGAAGTTCCGATGGCTTATTCATGTGTTTGACAGGTTATTACATATGGAACTAATGGTTTTATTTTAGATAAATAAATTTGAATTTTCAAATTTATATTGTTTAGGCTGAAGATGATTTTTATTTAGATGTATATTTATTTATAGATTCAAATAGAAAATAGAAATACTAATTTCTTAATAGATATAAATATAAATATAAATATAGATATAGATATAGACATTTATATTCTAATTAGGGATCAATCAAAAAATTAATTTATTATAATCTGTTTGTTAAAAAAAATGAATAAAAAACTGATTTTATATAACAGATTATTTTCATAAAAATATATATTTCTACCCTATTCCAATTTTGATTTTTTCTTGGTCCTAGTGTTGAAGCGATTTGTGTTTGTCAATCATCTCTGCTGTTCTTTTAGTCATATTAGTCTTCTGAGTTTTAATTTTGGATTCTGTGATTCACACTGTTTTATTGGAAGATCAAATCAAGATTGAAGCATCATAGTGGATGCGTACATCCTTATTTATTTAGAGTAGAAAGAATGGTTACAGAACATCTATGCCATTATCAACCAGGCATATTAACTCTACAATAACATTATCGCTATAAATAAACGACTACTTCCTGAGATGGGGAAAACAACTAAATGATTCCTATGCAATAAATGATACAATCAATTCAATGTTAGAGCATCCAACACAGATATAGAAGCTGGATGTTTAGAACATAGCACTCAATGCAATCACTCCTGCCAGAACACTGATAATCTTTGATGGAGTGAAAAGGGCTCCTCTATTAGATGTTGGTCCCGGCCGACTTGCTGGACTATTTCCTCCAACTGAAGTTGTGGGAGGGACAAATGATGGTGTTTGTGAATTGGGGGTTGGTGCATTTGGAACTGAAGTTGCAGGAGTAGGGGAAGAGGAAGGAACATTTCCTGTTGGAGGCAGTATAGGATTGCTAGGATCTGCAAGCCCAACCATTCAATTAGTCTTTTTCTTTGGGAATATAAATAAAAACAACCTATTTATATATATATATATATATGATCGAACTTAAATAATATATTCTAAACAAATCAGATATGGATATGATCAACTTAAACAATACATTTTAAACAAATTAGATATAAATATGATTGACTTTAAATAACACAATCTAAGAAAGTCAGATATACACACAACTATATTTGAACAACTCTCTAAGAAAATCTGATATGTACACAAATGGACTTGAACAACACAATATGTGCAAATCAGATATACACACAACCAGACTTAACTCTAAACAAATCAAATATACATACAATTGAGGTTGAACAACACACTTCAAGAAAATTAGATATATATTCAAATAAAAAACAATCCACTTAGATGACATAGATATACTCACAAATTTAAACAACCTATTCTAAGTGACTCAGATATTCACATGATAAGACTTAAACAATACACCCTAAATAAATCAGATGCATGCATGATTGGACTTAAATAACACACTTCAAGAAAATCAAATATACACACATACACATTTGAACTTATAAAATTACACTCTAAGAAAATCAGATATGCACACAACTGGACTTAAACAACACATTCTAAGAAAATCAGATATACACATGATTTGATTTGAATGTAAGATGTACATATGATGAGACTTAAACAATACACTTTACGAAAATCAAATGCACAATCAGACTTAAACAACAATTCTAAACAATTCAAATTCACACAATAAGACTCAAACAACATACTCTAAACTTCAATTTTCGACTCAAACAACACACTCTAAACTTCAATTTTCTTATATGACTCATCTGAAATACGCACCTGTAACTGGAGCCGGAGCTGGAGCGCTTGCAACTGCTCACAAATCACCACCACAACAACAAGTGCACCAATTAAAACTAATCCTCTTAAACATGAAAAAATTATTCATTTACAGCTAACCAAAATAAAAAAAAAACAGAAGAGAAGTGATTAATTACCTTTACAACGCGTGAGAGGTGGAGTGGTGATGTTGCAGGCTCCTGGAAGAGCGAGAGCCTGCGTTTGATTAATGGGGAAGCCAAAAGGACTGTTGGTGGTTAACAGCTGACACAAACAAACTGCGCTGGTTTTCACAACTGAAGATAATGCAGTGCAGCAGCTCTGTGGTGGAGGGGATCTGGTGAAATTGCTTGTAATATACCCCACGCAAGGAGAAAGTGTTGCCATTGAAGCCGCACATCCTAAGGACTGAGCTGCCACACCACCATTATTTGGAGCTCCTGCTATTATTACCACCACAGTCAATATTACTGAATGGAATGGTTGAGGGAATTTCACTACGCCTGCCATTAAATCACTCTTAAACAAGTAAAGAAAAATATGAGTCGATTATACAGAGATGTTACTAGTTCGGAATGATGAGTATGTAGCATCCTTGACTGCTAGAGTTATTTATACAGCGAGTTTGAGAATGAATTGGAGATTGCGTGAGTTTGAAGTGAAAAGAGTTTTTCCACGGAAAAGCAAGGTGGCAATACAAACTAGATGGTTTGGTTCACCAAACGTCCTATTTCTATCTGTAGAAACGAATTTTGAGGTTGAAGATCTTTTATAAAAATGTTGTGTCGCTTTTTTTCGACGATCAACATTATCAACAAATTGAAAAATTCAAGTCTGTGTCACCGACCTACTGCTTAACAAACTTCACCGAATTTGAGTTTCAAATAAGAATCTATGTCGTGCAAGTATACTCATTGCTCCCAAGAAAATGTATGGTGGGGTGGGCCACAAAACAGATCTTAAATGAGAAGATAACGTAGACTTTCTGGCTCTGAGTTTTGTGGAATGTTTATCTTTAAACCACGCGTCTCACACGAATTCAGTGGTTTGTGTTTTTTATTGGAAGTAAACTAGTATTCTTATATTTAAAAAAATTAGGTAAAGAGACATCCTCATATTCTCCTACTATCCTACTTATTAATCAGGAGATATATTATTGTGAGGAAGACTTTATTGTTATAGTTATTGGTTTATTAAATTATATTGTATTAAATATAATATTATATTTAATATTAAATATTGTAAATAATATTATTAAAAATATATTTAATATTATATTATATAATGTTTGTTAAATATTAAAATATAGATAAAACTTATTATTTAATATTTTAACAATAATTCTATTGTTGTTTTTGAGGTGTGCTTTATGCATATCACACTTAGAATTATTAGTGTCTTTAAATATTTAAAAAAAAGTAAAAACTATTTTACAACATATTTATTATTTATTTTTTAAAATAAGTAATTATGTATTTTTTGATAGATAAAATAAGTAATGATATTAAATTAATTAGATTATATAGAATTATATATTGATTTTAAGATCCATATATATATAATGGTCTTATTCTATTAAATGAGCTAGTTAGGGCCTTAAAAATAGAGTTTATGCATGTATTTTTATTAATTATTTATTTGGTTTATGCTCTTGTAGGGCAACAATATTTATTTGTTTATTTCCAAAGAATTGAGATGTATGATTGTTTTAAGATAAAATTATAATCATCTATTTAGTCTCTTTTTATCTTTTATAAAAAGATAAAATGTTAATAACCATTATTAAATTGATAATCATGAAAGTACGTACAAACTAAATAATATAAAAATAACAGTCTTTGTACTTGTAATCATATTCAACAACGTTAACAGATAGAAGATTGATTGTAGAAATAAAATTTGTACTTTCTTTTGTTCATCCTCTTGATTAATATATTCCTTTCAAAAAAACTTTAAAGTATATATTTTTATATAATAAAAAAAGTTGATTTATATAGAAGTTATAGTATATGAGTTTAGAAATATTTTATATAAATATTTAATATTTAATTCAATATTACACTTATAAAAATATTAAACAACTATTTCAATTTATGAACCATATTTTATCTTTGATCTTTAAATTAAATGAAATTAATAAATACAAGTCAAAATGAAGAAAATTTATGATTACATACACACAAATATGTGAAATTTCCATGTTTTTACTTATAAATCATTGCTATATCAATAAAGCAAGCATCACCATACATATTGTCATCCTCTAGAACGAACACTATATCCTCTTATAGTGGAGGAGTACATCCCTATTACTTGAGAAGAAAGAATGGTTATAAAACACCCAAACATCAATAACTAGGAGTAGAAAACTTAAAAAAATACAATACTTCGAATAAGGTAACTCCTCGAAAGAGCGGAAACCAAATACTACACTCAACATATACACTCACTTTGATATTGAATATCCAACACAAACATAGAAGACAGATGTTCATTGCATATTTCTCGCTATGATTGCCACTGCCAAAGAACTGATAATCATGGATAGTGTAAAAAGTGCTCCTACCTTAGATGTTGGCCTCTCGCTATTTGTTAGAGAAATCCTTCCAACAGAATTTGTGGGAGGAAGTAAAGTTGTGAGCTTCTTATCTGAGAGGTCTTGAGTTCGAATCTACTTAATCTTAACAAATAATAATAATTAAATCTTGGCTTTAGCCTATTATCCATCAAAAATAATATTAATAATAATTAAATTATTAACATCATTTTATTAGGAATTGAACTTTTTATCTTTTTATACTTAATATATATGACAAAATTGATGAAAGTATTTAAATATAAAATTTTATATAAAATTATTATTCACAGTTTAAATATTTATTCAATGTGAGAATTTATATTTTTCTTAAAACATCAAATAAAAGGCATTGAAATTACCATACCATAAAAAAAATCATGTGACTAGTAAGAGTGGCGCTAAAATTCTAGGCTTGCTTGAAAGCATCTAAGAGAACAATCTAAGAATCAATTGGACAAATTCAGTCTTTAGATTTGCAAAAGAAATGAAAAGGAACCTATAGCATGACTAAAGCATTTATCAAAGTACATAAATCTAGGTATATAACATCCTTTTCTTAAACTCATCACTTCAAGTTGTTAAACTAGCCCGTCTTAGGATTTGATTAAGGAAAACTTGAGCATTGTGATATAGAATTTTTTTTAAATGTGTTTGTAATCATTGCAAACGTTTACAACATTTAGAACTTAGAGAAATGAGTGAAATGGGTTGGAGACTAAAGGATTTAATACATCAAGTCCATAAGTTACATGGTCATTTATATGTAGAGGGTACAAATTTAATTAATAGTGGTAGATTTTTTTAAAAAATCAAAAGCTCTTTTTGACACTCCATCAAAGCTTTAACTCAAGAAGATTGGATTTGTATACACAATTAAAAATGATCTGAGTTCTTATATGTAGACAATTAAAACTAATGTCACTTCATTTCTATTTATATTTATGAAAAATAGGAATCCCAAATCTATTAAACCTACACTTTTTAAATTGTAGGAATTGAGTAGCCTTGTATAAACTATAGTGCATCAAGTAAGTTTATCTTTGACCATTAGAGTGAATATCATTACAATTGCATTAAAAATCTACATAGAATTAATTCAAACACTTAAATTAGATCTTAGTGAAATTTATGATTACAAAATGTACACTCTAAAGTATTTGAAATCTTCATTTTTTATTATTAAATTTTAGCTATATTGATATAGCTCACCCTTCGTGAGTGTTTAAACCACAAAAAAGACACACTTCAAGGAAACAAATTTGACCAAGCGCATGGAAGTTGTTGCAAAGGTTGCTAATACAGAGAGTCTACCTGATCATACTACTAGGTTACGCAGTAAGGTTAAGGGGGTAACCCCCATTGACAATCTTGTTAGTAAGCTTAGGAGAATAAATGCTGATATTTTTTAAATCATTGTAGATTTAGCTAAGAATTTGTAGGCAGTTGGGGCATTGTCCCTTGTTTTTTTCCTGTTGCGTATCGTTAGACTTGTTTTTGGTTTTCTGTTGGTTATACTAATTATTTTTTGATGTTTTGAACTTGGGTTTATGGTCTTTGTAAAACTAATTTTCCCTTAATAAAAAAAAGACAAGCATCATGATATATATTATCAAAACGTATGCTACAAACTGACTACTTTGCATCTAGGGTCATTAATAAAAGTAAAATAGAAATGAAACATGAGAGGATAATTCTACTCAAACAAAAGATGTAAATATATAATATTTATCCATAGATGATTCAATATAGATTATTGAAATTACAATAGGAAACCTTTCGCTATATAGGCCAAGGTAAGACAAAGGACAACCAAATATTTGGACTTATACTACAATTTTAGAACTTAAAACATAAATTGATAATGGTCAAAGAATACATCTGCTTAACATCAATTTAATTTTGATTTTATATTTTTTTCTTTGTAAAATCTTGATATTATAATCTACTCTATATAAGTTATAGCAAATGAAATTCATTTTCCTTGTTTAATATTTATTATATTCATATGTGAACATTATTGATAGAAGCATGGATCACCTTATACACTTTTCTTGTTATGCACTCTTCACCCTCTGTTTCTTTTTTTTTTTTTTGCAATTTATGTATCATTAAACTTATGTTTATTAGTTTGAAAATACATTACTTGTTAAGTCATAAATACAATGTTAATGAATATTCCATAGTTGACCTTGGGTCACCCTTCATTATTTAAATGTGTTTTTTATATTGAAATATATATATATATATTTTTTAAGTGGTCTTATTTTATTAAATGAGCTAGGCAGAGCCTTAAAAAAGAAGGTTAATGTGTGCATTTTTATCAATTATTAGTTTTGTTGATGCTCTTGTAGGGCAACAATATTTATTTGTTTATTTTCAAAGAATTGAGATGTATGATTATTTCAAGATAAAGTTATATTCATTTGTTTAATCTCTTTTTATATCTTATAAAAAAGGATAAATTGTTTATAACTATTATTAAATTAGTAATCGTGAAAGTAGGTACAAACTAGATAATATAAAATAACATTGTCTTTATACTTGTAATCATATTCAACAATGTTAATAGTTAGAAGATTGATTGTAGAAATACAATTTGTACTTTCCTTATTCATCCTCTTTATTAATATATTTCTTTCAAAAGAAATTTAAAATATATATTTTTATATGATAAAAAAGAATTTTGATTGATCTAAAAGTTATACTATCTGAATTTAGAAATATTTTATATAAATATTTAATATTTAATTCAATATTATAGTTATAAAAAAAATATTACATAACTATTTCAATTTTATCTTTGACTGAAATTAATAAATACAAGTCAAAATGAAGAAAATTTCTGAATACGTATACTCACCAATATGTGAAATTTCCATGTTTTTACTAATTACTATATCGATAAAGCAAGGATCATCATACATATTATCATCCTCTAGGACGAACAATATATCCTCTTACAGTGGAGGAGTACATCCTTATTCATTGAGAAGAAAGAATGGTTATAAAACACTCAAACATCAATAACCAGGAGTAGAAAACTCCAAAAAATTGAAGCAGGTAACTCCCCGAACAAGCAGAAACCAAATACTACACTCAACAAATATACTCACTTCTATAGTGAATATCCAACATGGTCATAGAAGAGAGATGTTCACCACATACTGCTCGCTACCATTGCCACTGCCAAAGCGCTGATAATCATGGATGGTGTGAAAAGTGCTCCTGCCTTTGATGTTGGCCTCTCGCTCTTTGTTGGAGAAATCCCTCCAACAGAATTTGTGGGAGGAAGTAAAGATGGTGAATTAGATGAGGGAGAGACAGCATTTGGAGTTGCAGGGGAAGATGAAGGAGCAGTTTCTGTTACTGGCGATACACCATTGCTAGAACCTGCAAGCCCATCCTTTCAATTATACTTTCTGCCCGAGAAAACATATACAAACAAGAACCCACTTAAAGAAAAAAGATATACACACCTGCAGCAGCAGAGGGAGCTGGAGCTGGAGCGCCTACAACTGCTCACAAACCACAACAACACAATAAAAGGTATAATTATAGAGTACAAACTTTTGGATTAAATTGTCAAAGTTTTTCATCAGAAACAAAAACTTCCACCAAAACCATAGCAACTAATGAATTTGCATGTTTATTTACAGCCAACGAGAACAAAATAAATGACAACAGAAGTAATTAAATACCTTTGCATTGGGTGAGCGGTGGAGTGGTGATTTTGCAGGCGCCCGGGAGAGCAAGAGCCCGTGTTTGATTGATGGGAAACCCAATAGGGTTGTTGGCAGTGAGAAGCTGGCACAGACATACTGCATTGCTTTGCACTACTGAAGACAATGCAGTGCAGCAGCTCTGTGGTGGAGGTGAGGCTGTGACATTGCTTGTAATATAACCCGTGCATGGAGAAAGTGTTACCAGAGAAGTTGCACATCCTGAACTCTGAGCCGCCACGCCGCCAAAATTCGCAGCTCCTGCTATTATGAATATTAATGAAAGAAATGCTTGAGGGAATTCCATTGCGCCTGTTATTGAAACAGCAATCACTGGTAAGTGTTGAGAGGGAGGCGATGTTACAGAGAGAAAATACTAGTGAGGAGTGATGATTGAGTGATATCTTCGAGCCCGAGTGTAGCTTATTTATAAAGCGAGTGCGTAAGCGAATAGCGTTCGCGTGAGTGATTTTCAAAGCCGATTGTACACGGAAAAGCAAGGTGGGAATAAACTATCTGGATTTAGTTCACCAACTCTCCAACTTTCTATCTGTTTCGAATGTAGAAAGGCAGATTGGCACTGAGAATCCGTTTTAATTTGTGTGGGTTTTCATGATGCCAACACATTAAGGCGGAGAGAAACGGTGTCATATTTTACCGACTTCAGAACTAAATTATACCAAATTCGTTATTCCTTATCGTTCCTGTTTGTTCTTTTTCTCGTCGTAGGCTTTTGTTTAGAAACTATTTTCTGCACGTAAACTGGTAGCTGCGAAGGACAAGGCTAGTGGGCCACAAAACAATGCGTAGACGACTCCACTCCAAAAGTATGGACTGCACATAAGCACACTCAATGATGAGAGTTTGATCCATGAATAATATATAAACTTCCAAGATACTATGACAATTGTCTATATGAAATGGGAGTAAAATTTAAAAAATATCATTATGTCCTCATACAATGAAGACAAAATAACATATGAATGTTTTACAATGTTGAATATTTCCAAAATTGTCATGCATTGTATTTTTGTTTGGTGCATGGAATTAATTTATCCAGAATAGTTTGGTTCACTTAGAAGATGACTAGGAATTAATCTATTCTGCGTTTGGATCCTATAGTGTGGAATTGGAATAAGGATTATTTTTCATTTTTTTAATTAATTTGAACATTATGTATTTTTAACTTATTAAAAATTTATAATTATAAAAAAAAATTCTTATAAATTTTAATTTTTGAATTATTAAAGTAAAAAAAAAATTTAATTTTTTTTTTAAAACAAATTTCATAAAATAAAATAATAATAGCAATAGTAATTTTCCCACAAAACCTAAAGAACCGTTCACGCACGGACCCGACGACTTATACATTTTGTTGTAATTTTGAATCCATGAATAGCTTATTTTGGAATAAGAAATGAATTCGAGGTTTTTTTTTGAATTAATTAATCCAAGCATTGGCCCAAAAATGCGGATTAATTTCTAATTCGGGAATTCAAAAAATGACCACAAACGACGAATTACTTTATTCTTGCATTAAATAATGACTATTCCAAGTTAATACCAGGAACCAAACGGGCCCTAAATGAAGTTATACAACTCCAAAACTAATGATGCCTCAAACTCACAAAGAGTCAAAAGTCCTTTAAACATTCTCGTAATCTCTTTATACAAACATTTCTCCTTGTAACTACTTAAATTTCTAAATTAATAATCAACTTTTATTCTGTAATTTGAATAAGGTTATTAAATTTACAATTTTCACACAAAAAATTGTTGATTATTTAAACTCGACTAAAAGTGACAAAATTCACTATTTACAAAAATATAATTAAAATGATATGTTGAGAAGAATGTCAATAATTGATTTCTATGAAGTATGCACTGAGTCACCTTGTTATCTTCTTGGAAAGTTAAACCTTTTCACGAACTCATTTTCTCCATTGTGAAATCACTTCATTTCATGCTTCAAGATAACATATCCTTGACACATTTTGTTACACACCTCTTTACTTTGAGACAATTTGCCAATTAGTTTGAGTGTTATGTATGCCATCACCTATTGATAGACCTTGAACAAAGCTTACAATATCAAAATGATTCAAACACACTCCTCTAACTTATAAACCTTGAGAGCCTCCTTGTAAAAACTATTTTGTGCACACCTTATAGTTATTCATCTTCATTCCTTGAAATATTATCATTTTTGGCATTTTGTCGAATAGTTCATTTGCGCATCAATTTCACTTCCCCATGCTTCACATCTAACAAAATTCTTCTAGGCATTTTTCTAATAATTTCAAGGGTGTCATCTCACTGCCTTCAATCTCATTACATCCGTACATCTCTTTAATTTTTCTCTTTCAAACTCTTTGTTATTTGACCCATGCAAACCAATTCAAATGTTAAGATGTGTTACGCAAAGAGCTTCACCAATTCAAAAGTTTCAAGACCTTCCTTAATAAATTCATTCATTGCACAACTCGCTACCTCTGCACTATATGAGATCACATTTCTTTGAGGCAATTTCATTGTATTCCATTTCTTAAGATGACGTCTATTTGAAACTTTCTATGAAACAAGTATAAAAATATTGAGTATTATTGCACAACTGGCACACATTTTTGTAAAAGTCTCTAATAGCATCCTAGAAAAATAACAAAATATAAATAGTAATTATGAAAACATCAACTCTGTTGTAGAGAGAAAAACTCTAGAATTTTATTGAAGTCTTACAAAAAATACATGGCAGCTTGAAAAACAAAACAGAGGATGCATATTTATTGAAATTGCAACTCTAAAACAAGCTACTAAAAAACTTAAATATAAAAAGAAACGAGCTTTATTGAATAAAGAAGAGTTATGTAGAAACTTTAAAACTTTACATGATAGGCATACTTTATTTTGTAATAAAAACAACTACAACCTAAATAAAACTTTTAAAAAAATGAAAAAAACTAACTATCCAATAGATCCCTATTTATAGGAGTTGCAACATCAATTATCAACATACTCCCCCTTGATGTTGAGAGGGATTACAATCTAATCATGAAGTGCCAAAAATTGATATTTTTGCAAATGCCTTGGTGAAGATATCTGGTAGCTGATCTTGAGTGTTTATGTGCTTCAATTCAACTTCCTTCTTTTGTACCAAATCACAGATGTAATGATACTTCAAATAAAAATGCTTTGTTCTGTTGTGATGAACTAGTTTTTTTGCTAACTTGATGACACTTATATTGTCATAGAAAATCAAAGTAGGTTGAATTTGTTTTTCCCCGATTTTTTTCAAGAACCTTTCTAAGCCAAAGAGCTTATGTACCTGTTGAAGGGATTGACACATATTTTTCTTGTGTGGATGAGAGAAATAATAAAAAAATTTTAACTCCATGTTATCAAACTAGAATCAAAAGAAAAGAAATTAGCAGTTGTAGACTTATGGTTACCCAAACTACCTCCCCAATATGAATCACTAAAGACAACAAGACTAAAACTATTAGAATTTGTATTAATAAATACCAAAATTTAGAGTTCCTTTCACATATCTCAATATTCTCTTGGCTTCCTTCATGTGTATTTCTGATAGATCTTTCATATACCTTGAAATCAATGAAACTCAATATGCAATATCAGGCCTTGTGTGAGTTAGAAGCATCAAACTCCCAACTATACTTCTAAAAGTTACATCTCATCAACAATTTTAGCACCATCATCTATACATAATACAAATCCATAAGGACTTGGAGTAGGGTATGGATTACAATCAGCTATATCAAATTTCTTCAACATATCCTTTTCATACTTTGTTTGACAAATGAAAATTTCAGCCTTACTTTGATAAACCTCCTTTCTAGGAAAATATTTCATGGGACCTAGAGCTTTCATATCAAATTCATTTATCATAGCAACTTTCAATTCATCTTTCATTTTAGAACTACTACTCATATATAATAGATCATCAACATACAAACTTATGATGAGAATACCATTACCTTCTTGGTTATAGTAAAGGGTAGGTTCACACTTACTTCTCTTGAACCCATTATCTTGAAAGTAGCCATCAATTATTGCATGCAATGCTCTTGGTGCTAGTTTGAGGCCATACAAAGCCTTCTTCAATATATAGACATTATCTTATTTTTCTTCCACTTAAAAACCTTGTAGTTTCTCCACATATACTTCTTCTTCTAAGTATCTATTCAAGAAGGCACTTTCCATATCCATATGATGTATGCTCCAATTATTTTGAGATGCTATTGAAATTAGCATTCTAATATTCACTTGTCTTGCTACTGGTGCAAATGTCTCTTCATAATCAATGCCATACTTTTGTGTGAAGCCTTTAGCAACTAGTCTTGCTTTATGTCTTTCAACACTCCCATCACTTTTATACTTTTTCTTATACACCCATTTGGTGACAATCTTCTTCTTGTCATGTGGTAGTTTTGTAAGATACCAAGTATCATTCCTATGAATGAAATCCAACTCTTCTTGCATAGATTTCATCTAAACCTCATTACTACATGCCTCTTAAAAATATGATGGTTCAAAATCAGCCTTGGTGAATAAAGGAAAATTAATTGTTTCACCTCTTAGATTTTATTCATGTGCAAGATTTTTACACCTTTGATAAATATCACTCATCCTTCTCATCTTCCATAGAGGCATTTTTATTGAATCTGGACTTGTACTTGGACTTGAAGAAGTAGATGAAGTGTTGCTTGGTGGATTTGAATCACTTGAAATAGAAACATTAACGAGCTACTCATGGTCAATATAATTCATAATATCATCCTGCAAAATAGATTTAATTTTTTCAACATGGCCTTTTTTATGATACACTCCCCCTTCATCAAAAATCACATCTCTTGACACAATAAAAAAAAAATACATGATTCACTTTTTGCATCTAACTATTGTCTGTTTTGTTTAGGTACACGGACATATGCTAAATAATTAAACACTTTGAAATGATTAACATTGGGCCTTTTCTCATACCATGCTTTATATAGAGTGATCTTGTCAAGTGTGCTTGTAGGAATTTTGTTGAGAATATACACAGTTGTAGAAACTGCATCTCCTGAATAAGAATTTCTCGAGCCCTTGGTTTGTAACATGCTCCTTTCCATTTCTACCATGGTACGATTCTTCCTTTCAACCGCTCCATTTTGTTGAGGGGTATAAGTGGTGGAGAGTTTCCTTTTGATGCCATTCATCTCACAATAATTCTGAAAATTCCTTGAACAATATTTTCCTCCACGATCTATCCTAAAACATTTGATTGTGCACCCTTTTTATTCTCTATAGAGGCTTTAAGCCTCTTGAATGTATCAAGGGCTTCATCCTTGGCCTTAAAAAAATAGACCCAATACATTCGTGAGTAATCATCAATAAAAGTGATAAAATATGATGACTTACCCAAAATATTTGTTTAATGCATAGGACCACATATATCAGAATGAATAAGATGAAGTGGGTGATGTGCCCTCTATGCATTTCCTTTTAGAAATATCTCCCTTGCATGCTTTCCTTTTGCACACCCTTCACAAATTTCTTTATGATCTTCAACTTTAGGAAACCTGAGAACCAAAGCTTCTGATATAAGAAGCTTCAAACTATTAAAATTCAAATGCCCATACCTAAGGTGCCACAACCAACGTTTGTCGTCATAAGCCATATTGACAAGCTGATTACTATTCTCACCAAAATTGAACGAGAACATCCTATTATTTTCATAGGCACAACTACAACCACTCTATTTCCTTGATTCTTATCGTAAGTCATGCATTTCTTATGTCAAATACCACTCTATAATTCTTTTCACATAGTTTCCCAACACTTAACAAGTCATGCTTCAACTTTAGGGTATAGAAAATATCTTGAACACTTTTCATACCTTCTTTTGTCTTGACATCCATGGCTCCTTTTTCTGCAACCTCCAAGGTGTTGTTTTTGATTGCTAGTAAAAAAAGGTTTTAAGGGGACCCAAAACCCCTTACAATAAAAGTATAAGGATAGGCAGTTAAAAATAGACTAAATAGAAATAAGACAAAAAACTAGCCCGCAAACCCAGACAAAGCCATAAAGCCAAAGAGAAAAGCCAGAAATCAGCTTAACTCTCCAACTGCTAGAAACCAAAAGAGGAAACACCAAAAAACAAGGGAACACCAGAGCTAGGCCAACTACAGAAGAGTGTCCTCCGCTTCCTTCTTTTCTTCAGCAACCTTTTTGATGGCCACGTTGAAATCCGACAGCTCTGAGATCTTGTCTAGAATCTTCTTCTTCCTGGTTGATCACATGCACTTTCCCGGTATCTCAACATCAATATCATCTTTGTCTTCATCAATATTAACAGTGGGGGAATCCATTTTAGATTTTATGGAGTTAAAACACTCCATAGTTGTACCCATGAAGACATTATTGTCCTTTAGGTGTTTTTTCACAGTATTCTCCAAGTTGTCTAGATGCCCATGCAGGGCATGCAAATTTTTCCCACCCTTTGTATTCTGATTCCCATCATCCCTAGCAAACCCAGAGTTAATAAGATCGACATGAGCAGACAAAGCTCTGTAGTTCAGATGAAGACTTTTGATTTCCTTAAATACCCATTTCATAAGTCAAAATGAGTACAAGGACATAGCTTTGGTAGTTTGAAGAACCCCAAATGAGGGCTTGATTTTATCATCCATGTCCTCCTGGAGAAGCTGGACATTCCGCTCGTGCATATCAACTAGCCTAGAAAAAAGGATGTTCTTAGAGGAAGTGGGGATGGCTTCATTATCAATATCTTGACCTAGAGTGTCTACCTCTTTCTATTCTAAATGCACCTCCATAAGAACCTCAAGTTTCAGAGAGATGGAGATGTCATGCTCTTTCAAACTTGTGTAATTAACCAAAATGGGGACTTTTTGGCCTCCCACATCCTCTTCAGAAACCTCAAGCATTTTATTTTTTTCCTTAACAATGTGGGCTTCTTTAACCGTAGGGGTCTTTAGTTTTTACCTCTTCCTCAACAGAGGCACTAACCGAGACAGAGAGAGACTCTTTGTTGTCGTCATCAGACTGGGAGTGAGGAATGTAATTGGTCTCATCATAGCCATCAGCACTCACAGCATCAGATTTTGTGTCCATACCCAAATTTTTCTCAAACTTCAGCTTTTTGACAGTCGAAACCCCCTAATCATCTCCCGTTCTAAGCCGTTTACCAGCCTTAGCAGAGCCCAATTATTTTGGGGAAATAATAAGTGGATTCGAGGCCACTAGTTTTTTAACATGTTCAACAATCAAGAGAATCAAGCCCTCATGAAGAATGGGCTTGCAATCCTTCTGCCTATGATCAGAAATGCTATGACAGACCTCCAAGGTCTTGTTATTACCAAGTTTAATATTTGATTTAAAACCATCATCAAGTTTAGAAAATAACACTTTATTACCAGAAATGTGGTTAGAACACCCTGGATCCAAATACCAAACATCATTAAAATCATTTTCAGATTTTCCAAAAGAAAAACAATAAATTACTTGAGGAAGACTTCATTTTGTTGAGCATAATTGGAATTCTTAGTGTTCTTACCTGATTTCAATTTGCATTCTGCCTCAAAATGCCCATACTTATTACAATGATAGTACTGAATATTCCTTTCATAAAATCATCCTCGGCCTTGTCCTCCATAACAACCTCTTCTTCCTCAATTTATTGTTGAAGAATTTTGATTATAAGTTTGATTTTGATTATGATCCCTTCCTTGACCTTTATTGGTGTTAGAGTTTCTGGTTGCACCTTCATTCTTTGAAATTTGCATTTGAGAATTGAAGGCCTTCTCATTGATATTTGTAGAGGAATCTCTTAATATATCGTCATGTGACTGAAGCGAGACCCAACAAGCAGATCATAATCAAGAGTGGACAAATTTTTGCTCACTTTAGTGATGATAGCTGTTGTATGCTGAATGTGGACCTATAAATTCAACACAAACACAACATAGTCCTTACACAATCGCTGAATTCACAAAGACAAACATGAATTGTTTGTTCTGCAAATACGATTGAAGCGACCTGTTGCCTCCTAATTAGATGTGGATGTTGAA
>MU226768.1:1055239-1070869 GCA_018584345.1 Thuja plicata
GTATTCCTATAAATAGAGAACTGCAGAGCCATATGAGAATGTATATGTAATTATTTACACACCCAGTTTAGGGTTATAAGAGAATATTTACTTGAAGCTTATAGGGAGTGTGTGAACCAAATTAGAGTGAGTTGCAATAAAAAATAGGATTTTGTTGAGCAGAAAGTGTGCTCTGATTTCTAGGATTATAACTTTGTTGAATATGTGGGGATGAGAGGAGGTAAAGATGGTTTAGAATTTGGTCTTTCATTCAATATTTTGTTTATAGATAAATTAGTTTATATGGAAGCCAAAAAAACTCAGCTTGAATGTAATTTTGATTGGAAACAAGTCTGCAAATGTGATTCTGTTGATGATAGTAAGGAGGTGGCCATTAATCATGAGCACACCAAACAATTGGCCATTATTCAGGTCCCCCCTGGCACTGGAAAAAATTTTACCCAGTTGCAAATTATAAAGGCTTTACTTCATAAGATTTCAAATTCTTGTGGTCCCATTCTCATAGTGTGCTTTACTAACAGAGCTCTGGATCAATTTTTGGAGG
Source organism: Thuja plicata (assembly GCA_018584345.1). Lineage (NCBI taxonomy): Eukaryota > Viridiplantae > Streptophyta > Pinopsida > Cupressales > Cupressaceae > Thuja > Thuja plicata. Next base: position 1,055,784 of record MU226768.1, read on the forward strand.
GAATATATGAATACGAGAAAATTCTAGCAAGCTTAGGATCTAGAACTCAGAGCTCAATTCTTAGGAAATGTACTCTTGACCAGGGACAAGAGAGTTGATATCATATTGTTTTCTTTGGTACAAGAAACATTAAATTCCTAATTTGAATGTAAAAACATCAGAAAATATAGGATCTCTTAACATTCCAAATAGAACTTGTGTTGCTCTTTTCAGGGCTAGAATTGGTCAGTATGTCTTTGGAAATGCCAAGCTACTCTCTCAAAAATTCTCCAGTGTGGAATGATATCAAAAAGAATTTTATAGATAATGGGTATATTGGTAATGGAATACAACTATACTATCCTAAACATCCAGATGATGCTGGACATGTTGTTACCAAATCACATGATTGAAAGAGGTATGGCGATGGAAGTATGAGCTTTTGTACCAGGAAATGTGGAAAGAAAAATTAATTTGTGGTCATCTTTGTCCCAGGAAATGTCATCACAGAGGACATGTGAGAATTGGATTTGCAAGGTTCGATGTATGAAGAAGTTTAAATTTTGTGTACATGTCTCCAAGAAGGTCTATCATGCAATTTTGTATGACCCCTTTTGACACATTCAAACAATCAAGTGTGTCTGAAGGGGTCGTAGGACCCCTTAGGACACACTTGAGTTCTCTAATGTGTCGAAAGGGGTCATGGGGACTTCCTAGGGGCCCTAGTACACCTTATCACACCTTAGGACCCCTAGGAAGTCCCCATGACCCCTTTCAACACATTTCAACACTCAAGTGTGTTCCAAGAGGTCGTAGGACCCCTTATGACACACTTGAGTGTTTTAATGTGTTGAAAGGGGTCATGGGGTCTTCCTAGGGGTCCTAATGCATGATAAGCCATACTAGGACCCCCAGGAAGACCCCATGACCCCTTTTGACACATTTGAATGCTCAAGTGTGTCCCAAGAGGTCCTACGACCCCTTATGACACACTTGAGTGTTCTAATTTGTTGAAAGGGGTCAGGGGACTTCCTAGGGGTCATAGTACACCTTATCATGTGTTAGGACCCCTAGGAAGTCCCAATGACCCCTTTCAACACATCTCAACACTCAAGTGTGCCCCAAGAGGTTGTAGGACCCCTTAGAACACACTTGAGTGTTCTAATGTGTTGAAAGGGGTCTTGGGGACTTCCTAGGGGTCCTAGTATGCTTTATCACATGTTAGGACCCCTAGGAAGTTTCCATGACCCCTTTCAACACATTGGAACATTCAAGTGTGTCCCAAGGGGTCGTACTCCTACTACTCCAATTGTTACCAATTTGTACCTCCTAAATATTGTGAAGATTACCATGTACATGTCTTTTATATGAACTTCACGGGGTGAAGGAAGAAAATGAAATACTTAGGGCAGAGGGCGAGAAACAATTTGGAATTACTACCAATCTAGAAGAAGAGATGAGATTATTGTGAGAAGAGGGGGAAAATCCACTAGGTCAAATTATCCAAGCCCTGAGACAGCAATTGGGTACAATTCAAAGAATGCAAAAAGAGATTGGAATCTTGTGTGCAGAGGAAGCGAAATAAAGTGAGTGCGGAAGAGGAGATTGGGTTTCTTTAGAATATCTCAGGTGAGGAATTGGCTAATCCAAATGTCACGCTCTGTGCTTCTGATGGTTCAACATTTCAAGTGCATTCTCTCATTCTTGTGAGTGCTCTTTTTATTTTTCCCTGTTTTTAACATTTCTAAGGGTCAAGTGTGTCCCAAGGGGTCGTAGGACAGATTGGAATGCTCAAGTGTGCCCCCATAAGCCCTTTCCACACATTAGAATGCTCAAGTGTGTCAAAAGTGTGATGACATTAAGTTTTTCTATTAGCATACTTAAGTGAAAAACATGATAAAGGTCAGAAGTATAGGCATAACTGATGGACAACATATAGGAATAACCAACGAGATAACAATGCTTGACATAAAAATGCTAAGTCCAAAATCACTCGATGAACAATGACAAGTGTTGAACTGACGACAAAGCAAAAAGGACATCATCAATGGTATAGTTTTGTGAACATCACCGACAGAGAAGAAAAGGCAAGGAACCTGACAAATAGTTCAAAATAGGGACATAGACGAAGCAAAAAATTGACCGAGTAAAGAATGAAAGAAAAATCGACAGACTAACAAAGCAACCCAACCATCAGAACCAATAGTCAGTTATGTTGCCCCACTTTTGGTCTGCATACCTTTAGACAAAAGTGGATGTTCAAGGTGTAGTAGTAGTCCTGAGAGTTTCATGTGAGTCCTACATCTAAGTCTAGCTATCCCCTTAAAATAGGAGACCTTTACCAAATTTCCCCATTTTGATTTCTCTCTGTTGTGAGCCGGAGGGAATCTATATTTGAGACATATTCTCTTTGGGTAGGTTAAGTTCCCAATCTAGTAAAATCCATGGTTCAAATATTTCTAACATCGGTTTTACTTGCAATTGAAGTATTTAGTGATAACTCTTCCTTTTGCAGCTTGGCGGAAAATTGGGTTCGGGCTTCTCTGTCGACGGAAAAGCATCAGTAGGGTGAATTCTCCACCGATGACTACCAAGTGATGTCTCAGTAGGAGGTGTGATTATAAAATGAATCCTTTAAGCTTAGAAGGACCGTGGTGTCAGAGATACACCCCTACAAGTCAAGAATAATGATTAAATAGAAAGAAATCTAAGGAATAAGTCTGAAAGTGAAAAAGAGGAAAATAGCTTCTCCATTGCTCCTACAGGCGGGTTTCAACCCACGGAGTACATTTTCTGCCATGCCATTAAAATGAAATAATTTTGAGGAAGAATCTATCTCACAGAGAATCTAAGATATAAAGAAGGTAGATGAAATCAACACATACCATTTTGGGCATCCTCACAGACCAAATTTCCCCTTTGGCAGATTTTTGAACCAAGAGTACTCCAAAAGCATTTCTCCGCCCAAAGGAGAAGTAGAAAGGAAATTTTCCACTACCTCAGAAAAGTTATCGTTGCGGTTACTAAAGTGAAAAGACATTTCTTAACGGCCCATAAGAGTAAGGTAATTAATTCAAATAAAGTCGTTTTACTTCATAACAGACTGTTTCATTAATATTAAGGTCTTTTCATTCATGTGGCGTGGGAAGTTGGCCGTTAAATGGTAAAAAGTAAAAAGTTATAAGATCAGTTGAAGATTTCCAACATGAGTTATTGTTTTCTTAACAAATTTCTTGAATTTGAAGCCTTTGATACTGGTTTTTCTTTGCCCCTGCATTCTTAAAAGATATTCTTCATTTTTGAATCAAATCATTTGAAGTATGGCTTCCAAATTCATGGGATTCGATAGAATGAACAACATTACTTTTGAATGGCACAAGATTTCAGATATGTCTCTGAAGTTCTTTGATATGCAGAACTTCCAGAATAGACTAAAAGCGAACCAGATGCATCCCATCACTGAGAAGCTGAAGGAGAGTGGATTAGTTGAGGCCGCTAGTTTTCCTATGGTTGTTCAAGCCCCAAAATTGATCTGGGAATGCATCACTCAATACAACCCAGATACCAAGAAAAACCTCTTGCCCAATGATACGATGATGCTATCCATTGATATAGAATCGGTCCAAAACTCACTTCACATCCCAAAGCAAGCTGAGTATTCAAAAATGACATACAGTCGGGTGGTGACTGAATATATCACCAAAAAGTCAACTTGGAAGAAGGAGATAATGAAAGCATGGTTTCAAGAACCCAAGAGCGCTAAAGGGAAGCTATCGAAGACACTATATGGCACTAATCTAAAGCCGGATATCATAGACATTCTAGTGTTACTCCATAGGATCAGAGGTGAGAGTGAGGCACTCAATTTTGTTGATCATCACTTCTTCCTGGTTTAGGCAATCTGTTCCCAACACCATTTCATTGATTGGGCCCTTATGGTAAGTGAAAATCTCTCGGAGGCCCTAGATAGAGCTAAGTGCCAGAATAAATTTTATATGTCTTCAGTCCTATTGTATATTTTGACAACAATCCAAATTTAGTCAGGGCTTTCTAGATTAGAGGAATTTCCTGATGATGTTAAGACTTACGAATTTTTCCCGTCTTTACAATTACACAATAGTTATGCAGAATACCTTCAGGTTAATGATACATTTACAATGATATTATGTAGGGAGCTACAAGGTTGTCCAAAAAGGAGATTCTCCCCTGAAGCCATGGATTTCATCAGCCAATTTGGATGCTATTTTATTCAATTCAGAGATTTCTCATACCTTCGTCTTGCAGGTTTTGATGACTTTCCTTTGAAGCTGGCCAGATATGATTGTGTTGGTGGAGGTGATGAAGAAAGCACTACAAGTGAATTTGATATGTGCCGATGCCAAGAAGAGAGGCTACAAATTCCCTATGACTATCGAATCCTATAGTTGTGCTTCCCGGTCTAAGGTGAAGAATGTCCTAAAGGCATTCTCCAAGAGGTTTTCATTGGAAACCTATGATGTTCTTAGGCCACAATATGATCCAATAAATTATGCTCATGATTATCTACAAATGAGCTGAGATATCCATCATGTAGATGACATTGAAGACTACTGGGCCAATTGTAGAGATGATCTACAGAGTAGTGATAGATTTTATGCCATATTAACCATTGAACAAATCAAAAAGTTCAAGCTCAATTTTGCAGTCGAGGGGCTACTAGATGATGGCTAGCACATGTATGATAATACCTATCTTGAGAAAATCAAGCCTCTCTCCATCAGTTCTGAGCCCATGTTAGACCAAGCCATTGGTGACTTGCAAACCCTAATGAGTGGTATTTATAAGAGGACAGAGTAGTGGGTTGAATGGATAGCAGGAAGAAGGAAGAGGTCGAAAAGGAAACCTCCTACTCAAAGGACCTTGACAAAGGACTCCTCCAACATCACAAAAACTTCTTCAGTAGTATTCCCAACTATGTCCAAGAGTTCATCTTAACCAGCTAGTGGAGGCGACAAATCTCTGGAAAAGGAAGTTCAACCAAAGAAGACTTGTGGAGGAGGTCTGCTCCAAAATATTGGAACAACAGAGGAACCCACCAAGGGTGTAGAACCAAAGTAGTCAGCAAAATAAGTCACTATAGATGTACCGGTTGGAACCTCAACCAAGGATTCTCCAAGGCGAGGGTCCCCCATCATATTGGAAGTGGGCAAAGATACTCCTTCAACCACAAAATCAGAAGGAGAGGCCAGGAAAAAGAAAAAGGTCGCTTCAGTAGCCAAATTGGTGTCCTCTTCTCCTACCTCGGTAAATCCATTTTATTCTAGACCAAAGGCTATGCCCCTAGTCATAAGGAAGTTGTTCATTGAGGAGTTGGTTTCTACCAACAAAGTTACCAGTGCAGAGTCATGGATAAAGAATACTATGGAATGCAAGAGGAAGAGGGCAGAAGAAGGAATTTCTAGCAAAGACACTCTTTCATGAGCTTTTCAGCCCAAGCCCGCTATGAGTAAATAGAAGAAAGTAAAGATGGTGTCTACTCTAGGTCATGACCCTGAGACCAGACACTTCACTATGGAAGTGTTCAAGCCGACCAAGGAAGGTAGATTCAAAGATATGACCGCTTCAGATTTTTAGTTGCAGTCATTTGATATGGGGTTGGCTTGTCATGACACCAAGGTGGACTGGTGGAAGTCTACTAATATAGTGATAGAAGAAGAACTCGAGTAGCTCAAGACTACCAAGCATCAACTGAAATTAGAAGTGGTTGAGCTGACAAATTTCATAAGACAGCTCCTCACTCCGATTGCAAGTGTCCCCAGCACCCAAACCAACTTTGATCCCAGTACGGTGCAGAATCAAGCTATATTAGCCAAATTGCAAGAAGATAGGCACTTCACATAGATCGGCAAGGGATGGGTTGAGAGACTCAAATTTGAAGGGTTGGCAATTGTTGAGTAGTTGGGTAATGCTCTCTTGAGGTTGGAGATAGAAAGGAATAACATTGAGAAGAATTTGCAAACTCTCGCATCTGAGAGAGTGAAGTGTCAGGAATGCATAGTGACACTCCATGTAGCAGTGAAGATGAAGACCAAAGAGGCATTGAAAGCCAAGATTCTACAAAAGGGAGATGACGTCTAATTGAATGGCTTCAAAGTATAGATTTCAAAATTGAAATGATCATCCAGGCTGAGATGGGGTTGCAGCAAGTAGACGTTAAGGTCAAAGAAGAACAGAACAAAGACTTTAAGATTCTTCAAGGTTTGCATACAAAATCACAGACAAGTGGGGAAGGTAAAGAAATGATAGGACTAGCCAGTATGCAGAAATCATTTTCTAATTATGTAGACAAGCTGTTAGAGCCATCTTCCACCCACTTGGACAAAGTGTCGGAACTTCAGCAGTTGAGTTGATGTATTTATAAAGCCATGGAAGAATTGAAGGATCAAATAGATACAATTAAAATTCTGGCTAAGGAGAATTCCAGGAGGCTCATCTGATACACCAATGTCCATGTTAATAGATGTAAGGAACTCATCAAATTTATTACAACTATCACTGCCTATAGAGATAAATTAGGCAAAGGGAGCAAAACCAAAGCTTAATTAGATTCTCTCTTTGTACTAAATTTTGATCAATGTTGTAATAGATAAACCTTTGGTTATCAATTCTAGTTGGGGAAGTTGAACCGTTTTGGTTACCCCCTTTTGTAATGACCCAATCTAGGACTCTATCATAGCATTTTGGTGTGAAAGATAGCATTTTTCTAATTCAATCATGTATGTCTAAATGCCATTTCTTTAACTGTTAAATTGCATTTCATCAGTCTTTCTATTGAATCTGAAAATTTCTTTGAAGTTAGATTTGCAATCTGTGTTCAAACCAAATTTATGTATTATGATTTGATACAGTTAAGTTAGGGGAAGATCTATTGTTATCCTGAGTTGGGAAATGTTTTCTGTGATATAGATTGATTTGTGAGCATTTCATTATTAATCTTTAGTCCTACATCTGCATTTTTAGTAGAAGTTCATGCATTACCAATTTTGGGAGTTAATCTGATTGATGAAATCTCAGAGTTGGCTAGATTTAGAGTTGAATTTTTCCTGCCCAAGCTATTTCCTACCTAAGTTTAGCTTGGTTTACCTCTTCTATTCTCGGGTTAAGAACATACCCATGTTAGACTAGGAAAGATCAAAATTCACTGAAAATCATTCATATAAGGGAGCTGTGCATTTAAATTCAGAGGGAAATTAGTTTCTCAATAACAATTTTCCAACTGTTGTATTCGATTGTTCTTAAGTACTTTGGGTATTTTAGGGTTAAATTTAAAAGAACGATATGTTTACCAATAAGTTACAAAACCCACAAAAAGTGGATCTGACTTTCTACATCAGATAAAATGTTGTAACTCTATTTTTAGGATTTTAATTTGTTTTAAATCTTTACTTGAGGGTCAAGCAAGCATATTGTAAATGTTTTAAAGCATCCTAATAGATCTAAAACATAAATAACTAAAGATCAAGGTCAAGTTGTAAACTTTGGATCTAGAATTAATCTAAAAAGTGTGAATCAAGAATGGACCTAGAAACTAGTATATGTAGATGTTCAATGATTTGCAATAGGTAAGGAGTTGATAAATGATTGTAGCCATGGAGAGAATCTGAGCAGAAGAAGTGAATTCATGCAAATTTCATAAATAGATTATATCAGTTATCAAGAACACAAACAAGGCTACCAATGAGCAGAGACAAAGTATTACTCAAATCACTCAAGGTGATTGCATATATATTGTAAGCTTTACATGATCTGTTATCAGAAATTAGAGATTGCATATACTATCAGATCAACATTTATATTGTAGTTGAATTCTAACAAGTGCATCACATCAGAAACCCTTTTGTAGAAGGTGGACTTAACAGTTCTTTGATAAATCTCTTAACAGAGTGCACACTTAACAGTGTTGCTAAAGCTTCAAATGAAGTAGATCCTAATAGGTCTCCACTATAATACTCCTAACAGGGTAGATCATCAAAAGTGATAAAATTGTAAGCCTTAACCGACTCCCTTCTTATCTACAGATAGTGAATTTTTGTGGGTAGACTTCCTCACCATAGTTTTTACTTCCTAACAAGAGTTTTCTGCGATATCATATCATGTGTTATGTGTTATTTACTTTCATGTATGTTTCTTGAATGATTAAAAATATAAAGAAATTATATTATGATTTCACATACATAAAGAAAGATGAACAGGTAGATAGGTGAATATACAAATTTGATGACACAAAGGTTAATGGGCCAATCACATAAAAAGTTTTTAGAGGTACTGATTCACCCCTCCCGTCTCAGTACATCATTCCAATAATCCCAACAATTGGTATCAGAGCTATCTCTTTCTTAAAAAACTTAAAGACTTAAGAGAAAATATCAATACAATGTAAAAGTAGAGACTGGACAAGACTATTGAGAATGAGGAGTTACAAATTCAGATTTACTATGAGCAGTATAGAGAGGAAAGAGTAAGCATGAGAAAGTTGCTTGATGAAAGAAAGATCATGAAAACTAGGCTTAATGAGAAAGATAATCAAGAAGAGGAGATCCCAGATTACTTCAACTCAGCTGAATCCACTACAAGAAAAACATCAAACATATCAATAGAAGAGATCACAAGTCTACAAGAAGTCAATCTACATCTGACAGAGAAAATCAAGAAGCTACAAATCGGTCAAGAGACTCAGATGGTAAAAATGATTGATGTCATGAATGATTCAAGGAAAGCTGAATCAGAGAGAACATTGGCTATTGATGATAGGAGGAAAATCACTGAGAAGCTACAAGAAAAAGAATCAAAAATTCAAAGACTTACTGATCATCACCATAAGATTACCAATCAGATTATTCTTATGAGTCAAGAAGCAAATAGATTAAACACTAAACTCATTGAAAGAATACAGATCATCGGTGAGCTACGAGAAGAGAATCAGAATTTAAAGCATGAAGTCGGAATTCAGAATCAACACAATGAATTAATCAAGAAAGTTGAAGATAGCAATAAAAGAATGGATGATTTTCTTGACTGACAAAGAATAGTCAACAACTACATAGGTATAGGGTACACCGACAATGGAGAATCATCTAATCAATCAGATCAAAGGAATTTTTATGCAACTCAAAGAACCAAGAAGCTATCATGCAATCACTATGGAAAACCAAGCCACACCTCAAACATTTGCAAAAGTAAAATGAAAGGTATTCCTCAATCACAATCTACGTTCATTGGTAATTGTTATAAATGTCACAAGAAAGGACACAAGGCATTTGAATGAAGATCCAAGGTGACAAATCCAAAGAAGGAAACCTACATGGACAAATACTGTCCTACCTGCAAAATGAATGGACATACACATCAGGAGTGCTGGAAAAAGAACAAGAAAGAATGGACACAAAAAGAACCTGATAATGGCTACAAGCCAACAAGTGTCAATAACTTATATGTTTGGGACTATAACACATGGGTAAATTTCACAGCATGTGGAAGGTATGGTCCTATTTCTGCCAACTGTATGATAAAATGGACTAGAAGACCAAGAGGATGGTTTAATCTAGGTATGGCATGTTTACATTGTCATAAGGTTGGACATGTGATAAAAGATTGCAAAGACCAACTCACAGAAACAAGCACTTATCCCAATGGAAACACTATTGATGACATCAAGAAGATGAGAAACAAGATGTGGGTAAAAGCCACAAACACTGAAGGTGCTGGAACAAGCAATGCAATTGATGACACCCCATCCAATGGATCTAGTGGCATCACTATTCCCAACTAAGCTGCACAAGTAAGTATGGAACTGCATTATGACAAGTTATATTATGCATCAGTTCTAGTACATATTGATAATATTGACAAAATTAGCATTATTGAAGATGCACTATATTGTTACTTGTAATATTTTTGAATAAAAATTCCATCGGTTAATGGGTACAAATAAGCATTAGTGAACACACACATAAAATTTATACTACTTACCGAAATGTATTGGGTATTACACAAAAGCCAAATCGCTAAGTGTAAACCAACAGACATCGGTGATCTTTTAGCCGATATAAGTTGTTGTCACCATCTTACCAACAATCATCGGTGAAAACACCAAAGCTTCTAGTCACTCCAAAAATTTGTGCCTTCACCGACGATGATATTTATGCCTCAACCATTGAACTTAGTCTTTGTATATCGACGAGTTGTTGGGAATTAATGACAATTTAGGGCACAAAAGTTATAAAAGTGCGACAGAAGAACTCATTTTGCACCCACAATTTTTGAGCAAGAATGTAGAGCTAACCAGAGTGATTGAAGAGCAGACTGAAGTGCAACCTCAGCAAGATTCAAACATGACTCAACAGATTCACAAGAAAGCATAGAGATTTAGTAAGTACCTACAATCACCGATCACACTATTTATTTAAGGGAAACCCTAAATTTCAAATATAATGGCATCTACTTCTAGAACAACAAAATTAAAAGAGGATAAGAATAAAATGATCAATCATATCAGCAACAATACTTGTGTTGAACCTAAATACAAGCTACACCTAGAAATTGCATCATAACCCGATGATTCTGGAGCATTCTCTAGAATCCCACCTAGGTTTTTTCTGGTAGAGGACGTAAGGTCCTATATTCATTACAAGATATCAAAATTAGGAGATCTAGACCTGGAAAATTCATATAGGGCTCTATGTGATGAAACTGGAAACCTGAAAGAAGAGCACAAGCATCTGGAAGTGAAAGGTCTGACAAATGCACTACACTTTCCTAGGTTTTTTAAGACAAAATGGATACGGATAGTTCTCAGAAGAATGCATAACCAGAAATTATAGCTTAATGAGCCTAAATGAATAAAAAATATTTTATTCATGTGTTTACTGGATATCCCATAATCGACAAGCCAAAAGGTCACAAACACCCATCCTTGAAGGAGGTAGAAAATTTGATAGGTGCAAAATCAGACAAAAGAGGTCTCAAGGTTAGCACCATCACTGACAAGGAACTTAAGTTTGGTGCATGTGTGATAGGATATAAGATCTTTCAAGCCAGTAGAATGAATAGCATAGCAAGCACTATTATGAGCACTGCCTACAAGATCATCAAAGAAGGAAAGAAGATGGATCTTGCAGAAATACTGTTAACTCAACTTGAGGAGAACATGAACACCATAAGGTCTTCAAAGACAAACACTTGTAATTTTGGTTCTCTACTTATGTGCATATTATTTTACTTCAAAGAAAACTTTCCTTCCATAGGGAAAGTAATATGGGACACAAGAAAACCACTCACCATACAGATATGTGAGCACATAGAATCATTAGGCACAGATTTTGATGACCTAATGAATGAGTATTTCAAAGGATTTAAGTAAAATATGCAAGCTAGAACTAGGATACCTGAGAGTTTGATAGAAGAACACAAGGATGACATATTTTTTATAGTAGATACTGATTTTACCTATATCAAAATAGTAGTACCTAGAAAATCTTGGCTGTCACCATTAGATTATGAGATCAAAATAGGACAAGCTAACAAGTGCATCCAGGAATTATTGAATGAACCAGTAGACAATAGGAAACCAAGATTTGGCACTTATGAAGAGGCCAAACCAAAAATCAAGTTACATCTTGTTTTCAAGAAAAATTTTAACAAGAAGAACAAAATGGTTAAAAACTTAACCAAGAAATTTGCAATTGTTGTAGAAGGTGAAGAGGAAACAGAAGGTAAGGAGGAAGAAACTGAGGGCCAATCACCCATCGATGGAGATACAAAAAAATGATACAGAGGCTACACAGTCAGATTTACCACCTTCTCCTCCACCCAAGAAATCAAGAACAACTACTGCTTCAAGGACAAGAAGCAAAACTGCAAAGGAAGCAACTCCTTCACCCCTAAAGAAAGGAAAAGTGAGAACCTATAAGAGGAAACTAGTCTCACCAAAAGAAAAGCATACTAAAAGGAGGAAGTTGAATAGAACTAGAGAAGATCTAGAAGACTCAGCTATGGATGAAGCTGACATAGATATGAAAAAAGGGAAAGAACCCTTGATTCCAAAACCAATTGATGAAATATGTAAGAACATCTCAGAATCACCATCTATTTCTGATCCTAACATTAGGAAATGGCTAAAATTTGATCCAGAGGATCAAAACAAAATTTAAGAAGCTATAATAGCTAAAATGTGCAAACACCATTATGTTCCACTACAATTCTCAGAATATGACGTTCCCTAGGAACTAACGCAGAGATTGTCTGCAAGATGGACATTTGCACTTCACCAAGAAAAAGATATAAGAGAAAGAGTACTTGTTACTCTTATGCCTTCTGATTCAAAGAAGGAAGAAATAAGTGAAATGATGAAAAAGTATGAAAAGGAGTTCTCACCCAAAATGAGAGCATACAAATTTCTCAAAGGGAAGCTAATTGAGCTAGATCAAGACAGCTTTAAAAAGTGGTGCAAGATACTCAAAAAGCCCACTAAGGAAGAAAGCCCAGAAAAAGAACACATCATCGTCAAAGATGTACAAGATGACTCATCAATAGAATTAGACAAAGAAGAGAGTGATACAACAGGCCCCAAACATACAGAAGTTATATATGAAGTATGGCCCGACACTACTCTTGACAAAACTTAGAGTGAAGAAAGCTAAAATCCACCAAGCCGAATTCACAATAATTTGAATGATGAAGCAAAAGTTACAAAAGAAGAACTGACAATAAAAGGTAACTTAAATGAGGATGTCAATGCTGAAACATGGTTAGATAATGTCACTAATGACATTAAAGGAAAAGACCCTACAGAAAATGTGCAAAAAGATGAAGATGTCACTATTGCACAAGGTGTTACCAACAGACAAGACACACTCAATACCACTGCAGAGGTAAATACACCGACCAATATGAAAATATTAATAGAAGCTATTGATATTGATTAAAGTCAGGAGAAATCATCTAAGAAAGATGATGGTATACCAAAAGACATAGGAAATGAAGAAAATAAGGATGCATCAGACACACAGAAGGATACAGACACAGAGATGAAAGATGCAACCAACGCTCAGCAAGAGTTGTCTACTGAAAAAGACAAAGGAGAAGATATTAACAAAGATGATACATTGAGAAAGGATGAAGAGAAAGAAAAAAGTGAAGAAGTTAAGCAAGATGATAGCATGAAGCAAAATGAAGAAAAATCTGTTGATACACCCAAGGCCAATGAAGAGACGTCTTCACATAGCCAACAGGTGGATTTTGAATAGAAGCAACAAGAAGCTTCATCTTCTGGACCTTCACCAACCAAATCAATCCAATCTCAAGATCTACAGATGGTAGTTCACCAATCTATCTCACAACCAAAGAAGAAGAAGAAGAAACTAATAAAGAATGACATCTTCACTGTAACACTTGATGAGGTAATTGAAATACCCAAGTGGGATGTATCTACTTTGGATACTAAAGTGCTTCAAGATTTTAGAGTGATATGCCAAAGAAAAGCTATACAGGAGAAAATGAAAAAGGCACACAGGGAAGCCCAAGCACTTGATAAACCTAGAGATATACTACACCAACTTGTTCCTGATACAAAATTTGAATATGACATATCAGTCATTGAGCAAATTGTAATTCTTATCGACACCATCACTACTCAAAGTGTAGATACAGAGCAGGAAATGGAAGAATGGGCAGAGAAGAAGTATTAGCACAAACTCGTTGAGAAGATCAGTCGAGAAGTGGCAGAGAACAAGGTAAAGCTCTCTGAATTAGCAAGTCAATTAGAACCTATGATTGTAGAAGCTATTACTTTAGTTCAAAAATTATGCACACTTGAGAACTTCACGAAGGACAATAGTGAAAACATGTCCCAACTAGATTCTGATCTGACAGCGAGTACACAAAGTTTAACCTCTGATGCAAATACAATAAAGTTGCATCACGAAAAGATCACAGAGGTAAACAAATTAAGACAAGAGATATGGGATGCAGAGACATAGTTTAGAAATAAGGTTATCGAGCTGCACGATCACATATTTCCAAACCTCACTACTCTGCAACAACACATTACAGATGCAAGAATTATGATAGCAACCCTGAAATGTCTTTGGTAGACAACACCTATGATATGCATGTGAGAATATCACTTGAGCACATGGCTCTAGAGAATTTAAAGGAGAAATGGGAGAAGATGATGGAGGAAATAAAAGCCTCACACTCACAAATTTTTGAAAAGTTGTAAGTACCTCTGCCTTTATTATCAAAAAATGAGGAATGAATAGTACATATGTACAATATACTACAGTAGTAGAAAAAGAATGTATAGTATGAATATGTAAAAATAGATATGTACATAAACTTACACTTTCCAACATATGCATAGGGGGAGTCATTTCATGACGAATAAGAAAAATGAGTAAGGATGAAGTATACACAGGTGTACAAACTAATATATTAAGTATGTTGTACATATCCATTTTTGATACTAATGTCAAAGGGGGAGATTGATGACATTAAGTTTTTCCATTAGTATACTTAAGTGAAAAACATAATAAAGGTCATTAGTATAGGAATAACCAATGGATAGCATACAGGCATAATCGATGAGATAATAATGCTTTACATAAAAATGCTAAGTACATAATTACTCAATGAACATTGACAAGTGTTGAACCGTTGACAAAGCACAAAGGACATCATTGATGGTACAATTTTGTGAACATCACTGACAGAGCAGAAAAGGAAAGGAACCCGAAAAAGATTTTAAAATAGGGACACCGATGGAGCAGAAAAATGATAGAGTAAAGAATGAAAGAAAAACTGACAGACTGACAGAACAGCCTGACCATCAGAACTGACAGTCAATTACAAAACCCACAAAAAGTGGATTTGACTTTCCATGTCAGATAAAATGTTGTAACTCTATTTTTAATATTTAAATTTGTTTTAAATATTTACTTGAGGCTCAAGCAAGCATATTGTAAATGTTTTAAAGCATCCTAATGGATCTAAAACATAACTAACTAAAGATCAAGGTCAAGTTGTAAACCTTGGATCTAGAGTTAATCTGAAAAGCGTGAATCAAGAATGGA
>MU226768.1:1078189-1090080 GCA_018584345.1 Thuja plicata
ATTCTTCAGTTTGGAAAGATATAAAGGTGAACCTGCACTACATTTGTTCATGAGAATGATAAAGATCTATCAAGAAATACCTTTAGATATCAGGCCTCTAGGAAGGGAATTAATGGATAAACTTTGTGAGTTAGGAATCTACCATGATTCTCAACTACTAGCTTTTCTTGAGAAAATATGTGAAGTATTAAGGGAAGAAAAAAATGATGACATAGAGGAAGAAAATTTAGATCAGATTGAAGTAGAATCTGTACATAGTGAGATTTGCATGGAAACATGTATCAATGACCATGATGATGAGGAAAAAGATCTTCTTAGTACAGAAGATATCTCATATTTACTAGACATGGAGTATCAAAAACATGTTGAGAAGAGTGGTCAAATTTTTTTCTCAATGCACCATGATAAGCAAGTTGATGGATCAGTACATACTCAGGGGGTACTAGATGAATAAGATGATAAATTTCAAGAAAAAAATAATGGAGATGAAATAGAACGGCATACAACATATGAAAATAAAAAAGTTTCAGATTAAAGCTCTCATGGAGATATGCCTGAGTTCTCTATATCCTTGAATCCATTATTTGAAGAATATTTTATATACAATCAAGTCCATCAACATCATGATAAAGATAGTGAGCCTAGTGATCATTTTCAAGATGATGAAACTCAAAATATGTATGGGGAAGTGTATTCAGAAAGTGAGAGATGCATTATTTCATCCTATCAGCATAAGTTGTATCAAACATGTGAAGATGAGATGGAATCAAATAGACATAATGAGGAGAATGTGTTGAAGATTAGTTCTGAAAATTATCTGAGTATCCTATCTTATCAAATTCTTGATACGAAGGAAGTTCCTAAATGTGAGTTATCTCCAAATCCTTTTTGTGAAAAGAAACAACATCTTGAGTATAGGGAAGA
Organism: Thuja plicata; assembly: GCA_018584345.1. Lineage (NCBI taxonomy): Eukaryota > Viridiplantae > Streptophyta > Pinopsida > Cupressales > Cupressaceae > Thuja > Thuja plicata. The sequence goes on from MU226768.1 coordinate 1,079,114, forward strand.
TTGTGTACGTAAAGGCATCCAATTAGAAGAGCTTAATTTAGTTACTTGTAGGGTTGATAAAATGCATGGGGATCTTCTATTTAGCAAGGACTACAATGCACCTGCTGACTTTTCTAAAGGTAAACAAAATTCAAAGCGTGTTAATAAAGAAATGAATGTTGTCCATGTGAGTGGTGGCATTGTATTTGGGAGATCCAAAGTATTACATGATCAAAATTATGTATTCGATAGAGGAAAGAAGTAGTGTTCATTTTTGGGGGGGCCTGGGGCCACCCAATTGAAAGTTCCTATGAAAGTTCTTCATGAGCCTATTGGTATGAACATAAATCTTAAAGATGAGAAAAAATCACTTTGCATCAGATTAATTATGGATACTTGGTCTGCTTCTGTTGGAATTATATTGGAATGATGTACTAAGAGGGGAGGGGTGAATCAGTACCTCTAAAACTTTTCTTGGTTAGCCCATTAACCCTTAATCATCAGTTTATAAATTATCTTATTTAACTGTTCATCTTTCTCTATGTATATGCAATCATATCATAAGTTATTTTAGTATGTAACCATAACAAAAACATTCATGAAAATAGATAACACATAACACAAGATATGATATCGCAGAAAACTTTTGTTAGGAAGTAAAAACTACGGTGGGGATTGTTACCCACAAGACTTCACTATCTACAGATAAGTAGGGGCCGGTTAAGGCTTACAATTGGTCACTTCTAATTGCCTACCTTGGTAGGAGTATTACAGTGGAGACCTGTTAAGATCTACTTCATTTGAATCTTTAGCAACACTGTTAAGTGTGCACTTTGTTAAGAGATTTGTAAAGAACTGTTAAGTCCACCTTCTACAAAAGGATTTTAGATGTGATGCACTTGTTAGAATGCAACTACATAAGTCTTTGAAATGATTATGTATGCAATCTTTAATTGCTGATAACATATCCTATTAAGCTTCATACATATAAGTAATCATCCTTCCATGATTGAATAATACCTTTATCTTCTTGTCGGTAGCCTCTGTGTGTTCTTGACAACTGATATGATCTGTTTCTAAACTTTGCATGAATTATACCTTCTTCTCCTTAGATTCTCTTTGTGGCTATCAAAAACAATGAATTCATAACTCACCATTGATTTGAACATCTATTTATACTAGTTTTTGGCTCAATCTTGATTCACACTTCACAAGTTAACTCTAGATCCAAGGTTTACAACTTGACCTTGATCTTTAGTTAGATATGTTTTAGATCTGTTAGGATGCTTTAAAACATTTACATAAAGCTTTCTTGACCCTTAAGTTATCATTTAAAACAAATTAAAACTCTATAAATAAAATTGCATTTCTTTATCTGACGTGTAAAACTCAGATCCACAATTTGCGGGTTTTCTAACTGACTGTCGGTTCTAACGGTCAGTTTTCTTGGTTTTCGATGTTCCTTTCTTGAACTGGTCATTGGGTATGCCTTTTCTGTTCTATCAATTTTGTTTTCAAAACTGTGTCACCGGTGATGCTTGTAGTCTGCCGGTAATCTCTATGGTCTGCTAGTAATGTTTGTAGTCCACTAGTGATCTCTGTCAATGTTTTTCACTAAGTGTACTAATGGGAAAATTAATGTCATCAACCTCCCCCTAGACATTAGTATCAAAAACATGATATGTGCAACATACTGAGTGTATTAGTATGTACACTTGTGTATACTTCTTCCTTAGTCATTTGAATGACTCCCCCTTTGTATATGCCGGTAAGTGTAAGTATATATACATATCCTTATGTACTTTTTATTTTCCTCTTTTTTTTTGATATATATTGTACATATATATATATATATGTTTGTGTGTGTGTGTGTGTGTGTGTGTGTGTGTGTGTGTGTGTTCCTTCTATACATACAATATACATTTCCTTTCCTTCTTTTTTGATTCTAAAGGAAAAGGTACTTACAGCTTGTCAAAAAGGTGGGAATGTGAGGACTTTATCTCCTCCATCATATTTTCCCATTTCTCCTTCAGCATTTCTAGAGCCATGTGCTCCAGTGATATTCTTACATGTATATCATAGATGTTGTCTACTACAGACATCTCATAGGTTGCAATAAGATTCCTTGCATCAGAAATATACTGCTGTAAAATTGTAAGATTAGGTAGAATATGTGCCTGTAGTTCGGTAATCTCACCTCTAAGTTGTGTTTCAGCATCCCATATTTCTTGTCTTAGCCTATTTTCCTCTATGACCTTGTCATGATGCACCTTTATACTGTCTGCATGTGAGGTTAGGCTTTGTGCACTGGTGGTGACATTATGATCTATCTCTGCTAGTTTGTCATTATTTTCCTTTGCAAATTTCTCAAGTGTGCACATCTTTTGAACTAAGGTGATTGCTTCAGCAATCATTGGCTCTAATTCATCAGTGAGTTTAGAGAGCTTTACCTTGTTCAATGCCACTTCTTGGCTGATTTTATCAATTAACTTGTATTGATATTTCTTCTCTTCTTGTTCTTCCATAGCTTGCTCTGCATCTATACTTTGCTCTATGATGGCATCGATAAGAACAGCAATTTTTTCCTTAACTGTAGCATTTGCTTCAATTTTTACTTCAGGAACAAGTTGTTGGAGAATGTCTCTTGCCTTGTTGAGTGCCATTGTTTCTGTGTGTTCTTGTATAATTTTCTTTTGAATGGATTTTCTCTTACAAAGAACTCCAAACTCTTGAAGTTTGTCACTGTCCAAAGTGGTAATATCCCAGTTTGGAACTTCTATGATTTCATCCAGTGTGATAGCCAAGATGTCTTTCTTAACCATTTTCTTCTTTTTCTTCTTTGGCTAGGTGGCAGATTGATGTACCACCATCTGTAAAGCGTGAGATTGGGTTGATTTGGTGGGTGAGGTTCGAGAGGATGAGGATTCCTTTTGTATCTGTTTTGAGTCCACTGGCTGGTTTGGTGAAGACTTCTCCTCATGTGCCTTGGGTGTATCAATAAATGAATCTTCTTTAAGTTTTATACCTTCATTTGTCTTAACTCCTTCACTCCTATCTTTTTCTTCAACCTTTCTCAATGTATCATCAGTTTTGTTATATGCTTCTTTGTTTTGATCTTTTGATACATCTTGCTAATCATCAGTTGCATCCTTCATTTATGTATTTGTATCCTTGGGAGTGTTGGATGCAATTTTATTTTCATCGGTACCCATATCCTTGGGAATATCTTCAGCTTTCTTAGATGATTTATCTTGACTAGACTGAATATCAATAACATCTATTAATATATTCATGTTTGTCGGTGTATTGACTGTTGCATTGTCAATAGTTGTGTCCTTTTCATCAGTATTTCCCTTTGCAGCATTGATGTCTTCATCTTTTCGAACTTCTGCTGCAGGGTCTTGTCCTGTAGTGGCATTGACAATGTTGTCTAACCACGATTCATCATTTATATCAACATCTAAGTTACCTTTTATTGACAATTCTTCTTTGGTAACTTCTTCATCCTCTAAGTTGATGTGGATGGGGCTTGTTGGTACTTGATCATTTTCACCGTCCTTTGGCCAGTCTTCATCTATAATGTTAGTCTATTTTTGGCCTGTTATTTATACCTCTTCACTATCTAACTCAACTATTGAGTTATCTATTTTAGTGATTGTTTCCTTCTCATGACTTCTCTCCTCATCAGGATTGAGTATCTTACTCCATACATTATGCGTTTCTTGTTCTAGATCTATAAGCTTCTCTTTAAGAAATTTATAAGCTCTCAATTTGGGTGAGAAATTTTTTGTATGTTTCTCCATGATTTCTTTGATTTCTTCTCTCGTTGATTCAGGAGGCATAAGAGAAACCAATACTCTTTCTCTTATCCTTTTCTCCTCTTGAAGTGCAAAAGTGAATCTAGAAGAAATTCTATCTAATAGTTCTTGTGGTACATCTTGTGTAGTAAATTGTAGTGGGACATACTAGTGTCTACACATCTTAGCAATAAGTGCATATTCAATATTATTTTGTTCTACAAAATCCCATCCTAACCATTTCCTTATCTTAGGATGTCAAATAGATGCAACTTCATAAATGTACTTACATAATTCATCAATGTTTTTAAAATAATAACATAATAAAGGCGAGCCAGGAAGTTGTTTAATTCAATGAGCAAGGAGAATGAATATTTACCATGAATTAATTCAAATACTAGGAGCATGCACCAAAGATAAAAAAAAATAAGGAAACAAGATTTTGAAGGGGGAAAAGCATGAAAAAACCCCCATGATATAGAGAATGGGCAAAAATGCCTAAGAGAGAGAGAGAGCCAAGATCATGCAATAGTTTGAGAAGAGTGAAAAAAGTGAGAAGGAGAGACATCTCTTTAATAGAGATGTGAGAGAGGAGTTGCATGGTAACTCCCATATCTATGTATGCCACATTTCAATAGTGTGTGCCACTTGTGTTATTTCCTCTTAAGGAGGAATCTAAGGGATACTTTGGTTTATCCCATTTAAATAATACAACCAAGGGAAAAAAATACATAAAATGAATTATCCTCACAAGAGGAAGAAATAGGTGTAGGGATTCCATAGGAATCTCCTACTTACATAATGTAAGTAAAGATTAATTTCTAACACCCCACTTTAATCTTTACTTGGGGTTTTACAAAACTCTGCAACATGATTATCCTTCTTGTAGTAGAGGAGGAAAACTTGTTTTTCTTCGCTTTGTGTTGATAGTAGGTGATTGTGCAATGATAAATGCTCGAATCTTGAAATAGGATTCCTTTAATTTTTGTAATGCAAGAGTGTAGGAGTTTGTGGATATAGGCCCAAATCTTTGAGTAAACTTTGAGATTGTTCATTGTTACTTGTCCAAGAAAGATCACCTGAATCTATAAAAAAACAAGAACCATGAGGGGATCTCCCATTATCGAGATTTCCTCCTAAAACTGAATTAGTAGAAGCTGATTGAGAATCATCAAATGTAATTTCACTTTAAAGAGGTTTTGTGAACCAAATGGATTCATTACTAGATTCATAATAAAGAGTAGAAATAGGACAATCACCATTAATAATATCATCAAGAGGATTAGTGTTTAGGGAAGGAGGTTGGTCCTCCATGATAACCATTTGAGTGTCACAAAATTCATAATCAACTTTGGAACAAAGAGGAACATAATCTCCTTTAATACATAAGGACAATGTGACATGGATAAATGTATTAATAATTTCATCTTCGTGATCTAAAATATTATCCAAAGCAGAATAAGTATTCGTAACATCATCAACCTACAATATGTTAGCTCGATGAGAAAAATAGAAAGTGAGGGGATCATCCCCAAGGCAAACATCATCACATGAGTCATCCCAAATAGGAAAGTCATTTAAAGGATACATAATGTCACAGTGTGGTGTAGAGTTTTGGTGAGTTTGAAATGTGTTCTCCAAGACATGCCAAGCCTGATGAGCCTCAGTACAATCGGAGATAAGGTGATATAAGTAAAGATTTAAAGAGAAGCCAATTAGTGCAAATGCTTCCTCATCATTGAACTTCCAGGTATCCTAGTCAGCCTAAGGAGCGGTGGATGTCGGTTTCAAATTTGGTGAAGTCACAATATCTGAAAGGTGTCGAGTTTTTAGAAAATCAAACATGTGCGGCCTCCAAATAGTATAATTGGAATTTTTAAGTTTAAAATCCGGCATTAATGTAGGCATGATTAATTATCAAAATTAACTGAAATACAAGAAGCAAGATAAAATGAAGAATCCAAAAACCTAATTTAACGCGATTAGTAAATATCAGTATGCCAGAAATATTAAATGTACAAATAAATTTGAATTGTTATTAAAGTAAAGAAACAAATTTTAATGACAATTAAATAATAAATTAACAATTGAGTTAAGATAGATGTGATATGAACGATACAAGATTGAAGCAATAATAAGAAATATTGAGAATAAAAAAAGTTATAACGATTAAACTTTTTTAATGAAAAAATAAGATTTGACCAGATTTATAAAATTAAAAAAGGTGAAAGAATATTCAACTATACTAAAATTAGATAAATCACAGATAATAATAGGAGATCAGAGTTCTCCCTGCCAAAGAATGCTACCAATATACAAGAATAACTATATGATAACATCTGCCAATAAAATTGACAATATTGACATATATGCAAAGATGTTTCCTTGCAAACTTACCTGCATATGTTAAAAATAGATAAACAAGGCTAATACCAAAATACGCAGACAATGATTAAAATATCTCCGTGCTAATGGAAATGTTAGAACTCTACAATTAAAAAAACTATTAAAACCAACATTTATTAAAACTTTAAAAAAAAAAAAAATTAGATGAAACACAAGATTACTGTATTGCGCAAGGAATGCTTGAATGAAAAGCTAAAAAAAGCTACGTTAAGAGGGCAGGGTGAGTTGCAGAGAAGTGGAGGAAGCATGAGCTTCTGTGAGCTGCTGGCAAAGTCTACGCTGGAGGAGTGTCTAAGCTGCGCAGAGAGAGGTGTCTAAGATGAGAGGTGACTAAACTATGCTGCGCAAGGCAATATTAAGTGAATGAGCAAGGATAAAGATGTGACAAAGACCAAAGCTATGTAGGATAATGAGCGAAAGGAAGATTAAAAAAATAATATGAATGTTGCGCAAGGAAAGGCAGTGATAAGCTATGCTTTGGAGAGGAGACTAGGATAAAAAAATATAGCATCAAGGCTGCACAATATGTGGAACTATAGATATGATGCACTATAAAGTTAAAGAGAGAAATGCACTGATATGTTAATTAAAATTTTAAAGGAGCTACAAGAGGAAGGGTATATAAGGAGCTATAAAAGTTTGAAACAAAATGTTGATCAATATAATGCTAATCAAAATACAAAGACTGAAATATGTACTGATATATGTAAATATAATGCTGATAAAAAAACAAAGATTATATAAAAAGATATGCTGAGATAAATTTCTGGGATACAGAGATATATAATGCTACACAAACATATTAAGATCAACACAAGATAAATATATGCATCTACAGATAATGAATAGAAGAAAAAAAGGTTAGCAAAGATCTGTAAACTAGATTTATGAAACCTTGCAGGAAACTAGAGATTAAAATCTTGAATCCTGTAGATCAAATAAGATAGGTCAATAAAAAAAACTAGCATGCAAGTATAGAGCCAAAAATGAAACTCTCCAAACCTACACAAAACAAGTCAGTACTGTATCCAATAGATAAACCAATAATGTATGCAAAAGATAAATCAGGTTTGGCAGTAAACCAGCCAAACCCAAAAAAAAATTTGAATTTTTTTTCTCAACACTCTCTCAAGAGTCTCCGATATTGGAGTGCTCCAAGATATGGTAGCTCTTTCACCTATAAACTCAATTGAAGATTAAAACAACCTGCTCTGATACTATGTTAAAATAATAACAAAATAAAGGTGAGCCAGGAAGTTGTTTAATTTAATGAGCAAGGAGAATGAAGATTTACCATGAATTAATTCAAATACTAGGAGCATGCACCAAATATCCAAACAACAAGGAGACGAGATTTTGAAAGGGGAAAAGCATGAAAAAAACCCCATGATATAGAGAATGGGCAAAAATACCTAAGAATGAGAGTGAGAGAGAGTGATAGCCAAGCTCATACAATAGTTCGAGAAGAGTGAAAAAAGTGAGAAGGAGAGACATCTCTTTAATAGAGATGTGAGAGAGGAGTTGCATGGTAACTCCCATATCTATGTGTGCCACATTTCAATAGTGTGTGCCACTTTTGTTATTTCCTCATAAGGAGGAATCTAAGGGATACCTTGGTTTATCCCATTTAAATAATACAACCAAGGGAAAAAAAATACATAAAATGAATTATCCTCACAAGAGGACAAAATAGGTGTAGGGATTCCATAGGAATCTCCTACTTACATAATGCAAGTAAAGATGAATTTCTAACAAATGTCCTCTGTGGGTGATGTAACCTTTGCTGTTTCCTTTCCTTGTTTCATAGTATCAGGTGCATCCATTGCTGAGTCCTCTAAGTCCTCATCAGTCTGAACATATTTCCTTCTTTTGGCAGGTGCCCTAGCTGGTTGTTTTGCCTTTTGTGTGTCAGGTTTCCTCTTATACACTTTCCCTTTTACCATGGGAGGAGGAGTTTCATCTTTTGTTGTTTGACTCCTTGTTCTTGATTTCTTAAGTGGAGGAGGAGGTGGTGAATCATAATTCTCTTCCTCTTATTCATGTTTCTCTTTTGTATCACCGATGGGAAGTTGGTCCTTAGTGAGTTCCTCCTTACCTTGTTGTTCCTCTTCACCTTCTCCTTCTTCTCCTTCAGATGATATTTTCAGATTCTTTTTTAGATTCTTCACCATTCTTTTTGACTATTTTACAGCCTTCTTGACAACAAGATTTCTCTTAATCTTTTGTTTGGCCTCTTCATAGGTACAAAATCTTAGTTGTTTGTTGTCTATTGGTTCATTTAATAGTGCCTTAATGCACTCATTGGCTAATCATGTTTTGATTTTATAATCCAATTTTGAAAGCCATGATTTTCTTGGAACTATTGCTTGTATGTAAGTGAAATCAGTATCTACCATGAAACATATTTCTTCACGGTGTTCCTCTATCAGATTCTCGGGAATTTTGGTTCTTTCTTGCAACATTTCCTTTATGGTTTTGAAATACTCATGCATAACATTATAAAAATCTATTCCTAGTGATTCTATGAATTCACCTATCTGAATGGTAATGGGTCTGCTTGTGTCCCATGTAACTTTTCCAATGGAAGGAAAGTATTCTTCAAAGTAAAAGAATATGCATATTATGAGGGAACCAAACTTACATGTGTTTTTCCTTGAAGACCTTATTGTGCACATGTTCTCCTCAAATTGATGTAACAGGATCTCTACAAGATCCATCTTCTTCCCCTATTTGATAATCTTGTATGTTGTGCTCATAGTAGTACTAAATATGCTATTCATTTGGCTTGCTTGTAATATCTTGTATCCAACAACACGTGCTCCAAACTTCAGCTCTTCATCGTTAATGGTGTTCACCTTTAGTGCTCTTTTATCTGATTTTGCACCAGTCAGTTTTTCCACTTCTGCCAGAGATGGGTGTTTGTGAGCCTGTGGTTTATCGGTTGTGGGATAACCAGTAACTGCATGAATAACATCCTTTGTTATTGCCTTTGGATTTCTTAGCCATAGATTTTTGTTGTGGACTCTGCTAAGAACAATCTTTATCCATTCCATTTTGAAAACCTTGGGAAAATGCAGTGCATTTGTGAGTCCCTTTACTTCCAAGTGTTTGTTATCTTCTTTGACCTTTCCAACATCATCACATAATTCCCTATAAACATTATCTAGGTCTAGATCTCCTATCTCTCAGATATTACAGTGAATATAGGACTGTTAGGGGGTTAAGAGTCGCTAAATTTTTGAACTTTATAAGTTCATGTGTTTATAATAGTCAAAGCTTCACTCTGTTCACTTTCCTACCTTGTTGGTTCCTCCAAAACCTTTATATTCGAGTCTATCAAATCTAAGCCTTTGGTATCATTAGGTTCAATTCTGGTCTATTATAAGCCGATCACTCAAGCTTTCAAGTCATTTCAACCTCTTCAAACCTATTCGAACTCAGGTTCGAAGTAGTTCAAAGTAGTTCAATAATAGCCTAAGTATTTTTATTGCTAACGATGTGTTCCTGCAGGAAAGCACGAGGCATTTTTCTCTTGTGAGCTGTTGAACCTCTTTGAATCCCTTCAAACTCAGGTTCAAAGTATTTCAAAGTAGTTTAGAAAGGAACGTAGGCGGGATTCTTAATGACGTGATGACCTGACAAGACGGACCAATTGACGTGGCATGATTCTATTTGCTGGGTCAATCAACAGAAACCAAGGAAATCACTTGCACAGGTGGAAAATATTTTATTTAAAGAGTAAATAATTATGATTGGAAAGGGTGGCAGGTCTCGAAGACACATTTTGATTTGAAAGCATTTATTTTTAGCATCACTTGGCATTGAAGGCCCGATTAATGCTCACATAAAGCTGTCTATCCCGCGCTTCAAACTGCAAATAAAAAGAAGCTTTGTAAGTCATTTTTCCCTATTATGCATTTGCAAACTCTCGGCACTGGAAATGTGGTCTGGTCGAGTTCAACTCTTACAGGTAGCTTTTTCAAGCTTTGCTCCTCGTTTCTGGTTGTTGCTTAAAATTCAATATCTTGAGCAATGAGCTGGTAGACTCTTCATCTTCTTATGCAAATATGAAGTCTGTTATGCACTTCTTTGGAAACGTAAAGAACTTAGAATGTAGGGCTCCATTCATAGTAGACACAGATTTGTTAGGGGTTTCGGTTGACGCCATAACTTCAAAACTCTCTTCTCATGTTGACAAAGAGTCTGTTGTAGAAATTTTAGCCAGTGGTCTACTAGAAGCAGCCACATTCCCACCTTCGGCCGCCTGTCCAAAGTTAGTACAGGAATGCATTAACAGATATGATGTTAAATTGAAGAGTATTTTAAATGCAGATGGTCAAACCTTAATATCAGTAAACCGTGGAACCATTGCAACAGTTTTCAAAATACCTGATGAGGATCTTGTTAACTTCACCCCCACCCAGTCATTGGCTCAATTTAGGGAAAACGTTGACAAGAACAGAAGCCATATAGTAAGAAAATGGACAAAAACCAACTACAAAGGAGGGTCGCGATTACCCAAATCCCTTACTAAAGATCACATAAACCCTCTGGTACATGATATTGTTGTCCTTCTCCACCGATTAAAAGGTTCAGAACAAGCCTTGTACTTTGACGAATGGATGTTCCATTTTGTGGAGATTGTTCTAGAAGGAAGACAGTGTTAGAGTATTATTACTCTATTAGCTTAAGCTTCTCTTAGGTGCGTTATTAATTAATTCCTAATTAATAATGCACAACCTAGTATTTCCTTTTTAGGGTTTCGTTCACCTTATAAGGTTGAAC
>MU226768.1:1125317-1157510 GCA_018584345.1 Thuja plicata
GTGCAGGAGCACCTATGAAGACACCTAGGGTCACCATGGATCCAATCAGAGATAGAAGGAAAAAAGAATCCTTAATGGTTAATTAAGATCTTTTGAAGCCTATAATGGCAATTTGTAACAATCATGTGTGGGTGGAAAATAGTGCCAACAAGTGATCTAAGTATAGATTTTATCATAAATAGGCAATGAAAACTCATAATTTTTTATTATTTACTCATGTCATTTGCATGGTTTGAATTCTTACAAGTTTGATTATTATTTCTAATGTTTTAAGGATATTATTTTCATCAATATGTGTTAACTAATCTTTGAAATTCACATATCATGCACTTGTAACCTGTCAAGACAAGTTGTTTGGAGTTTGTTAGGACCCTAGGAAGTCTTGTGGTTAGCCTTGTGTCATTTTGAAGTCATTTGACCTATTCGAGAAAGAGGAATCCTTTGGGTACACAGTGAGACCTTAGGATTGTTTTACAAATGTGTGGAGTCTTGTTGCCTAATTTGTGGAGTTCTCCAAGCCTCTACATCATATCTTGCAGTGAGGGTCAGTTGAAAGTAGCTCCGTAGTGTTTATTTTAAATTATTTGTCTTGACATCAAAGTGTCTATTCCATCGGCTCTAGTTGGCTAGGTAAATGCTAGTGAAAACCCCATTCCACCCACAGAGTCACTAGAACGCTCACAACCATGCTCGACCCAAGTGTCTCCAAGGTGCACTAAGAACGATTGGGAAGAAATTTTCCAAGGCTTATAACTTAGACCTTGTGAGAGGTATCAACAAAATATTGGGGGCTACAAGAGCGTGTTGCTGATTTCTACAACAACCTCTCTCAGTTTTGGGCGATTCGACTTCATTTTCATTTAGCAAGGCAATCTCAGTCTATGCCATAACTTACAGTAAGGGTCAGTTGAAAGTAGCTTCATAGTGTATCTTTCAAACGGTTCATCCTGGCAGTGAACTGTGTGTTCCATCGGCTCTGATTGGCTGGGTGAATGCCAGTGACAAATCCATTCCACCCATAGAGTCACTGGAACGCTCGCAACCACGCTATACCCAAGTTTCCCCAAGGTGCACTAAGCATGATTGGAAGCGATCTTCCAAGGCTCGTATCTCAGACCTCGTGAGATGTATTGACAAAATGTTAGGGGCTACAAGATTTTTTCTCCAAGGTCTACAAAAACCTCTCTCAGTTTTGGGTGATTCGACTTCATTTCTGTTTGGCAAGGCAATCTCAGTCGATGCCAAAACTTGCAGTGAGGGTCAGTTGAAAGTAGCTTTGTAGTGTATATTTCAAACCGTCCATCCTAGCATCAAATAATTTTCTCCATCGACTCTACTTGGCTAGGTAAATTCCAGTGACAACTGCATTCCACCCACGAAGTCACTAGAACGCTCGCGATCACGCTCGACCCAAGTGTCCCGAAGGTGCACTAAGCACGATTGGACAAAAATTTTCCAAGGCTTGTATCTCAGACATCGTGAGAGGTATCAAAAAACCATTAGAGTATAAAATATTGTGTTTCCAAGGTCTACAACAACCTCTCCCAATTTTGGGCGATTTGACTTCATTTCTGTTTGGCAAGGCAATCTCAATCGATGCCAAAACTTGCAATGAAGGTCAGTTGAAAGTAGCTTCATAGTGTATCTTTCAAATGGTCCATCTTGGCGTCAAACCATCTACTCCATCAAGTTTGGTTGGCCGATTAAATTCTAGTGACAACCCCATTCCACCCACGAAGTCACTGGAATGCTCGCGACCACGCTCGACCCAAGTGTCCCCAAGGTGCACTAAGCATGATTGGGCAGTGTTTTTCCAAGGCTCGTATCTTAGACCTCGTGAGAGGTATCAAAAAACCGTTAAGAGCTATAGGGTTGTGTTGTTAAGGTCTACAAAAACCTCTCTCAATTTTGGGTGATTTGACTTTATTTACGTTTGGCAAGGCAAACTCAGTCAATGCCAAAACTTGCAATGAGGGTTAGTTAAAAGTAGCTTCATACTGTATCCTTGAAATGGTCTGTCCTAGCATCAAACCATCTACTCCACCGACTTCACTTGGCTAGTTAAATGTTAGTGATAATCAAATTCCACCCATAGAGTCACTACAACGCTCGCGACCACGCTCGACCCAAGTGTCCCCAAAGTGCACTAAGCACGATTGGACAGCGATTTTCCAAGGCTCGTATCTCGGATCTTGTGAGAGGTATAAAAAAACCATCAAGGGATACAAGATCGTTTTTCTGAGTTCTACAACAACCTCTCCCAATTTTGGGCGATCCAATTTTATTTGTGTTTGGTAAGGCAATCTTAGTTGATGCCAAAACTTGCAATAAGGGTCAGTTGAAAGTAGCTTCATAGTGTATCTTTCAAACGATCTGTCTTGGCATCGACGAGTCTACCCCATCAGCTTTGGTTGGCTGGGAAAATACTAGTGACAACCCCATTCCACCCACGGATTCATTGGAACGCTCGCGACCACGCTCGACCCAAGTGTCCGCAAGGTGCACTAAGCACGATTGGGCAGCAATTTTCCAAGGCTTGTATCTCGAACCTCATGAGAGGTATCCACAAACCATCAGGGGATACAAGATTGTATTTCCAATTTCTACAACAACCTCTCCCATTTTTGGGCGATTTGACTTCGTTTGCGTTTAGCAAGAAAATATCAGTCAATGACATAACTTGCAATGAGGGTCAATTGAAAGTAGCTTCATAGTGTATCTTTCAAATGGTCAGTCATAGCATCGAACCATCTATTCCATCAGATCTAGTTACCTGGATAAACACTAGTGATAAACCCATTCCACCTACGGAGTCACTGGAACGCTCGTGACCACGCTTGAGCCAAGTGTCCCCAAGGTGCAGTAAGCACGATTGGGAAGCGATCTTCGAAGGATCGTATCTTAGACCTTGTGAGAGGTATGGAAAAACCATTAGGGGCCATGTAATCATGTTTATAAGGTATAAAATAACCTTTCCCAATTATGGGGCATTCAACTTTGTTTCCGTTTGGCAAGGCAATCTCAGTCGATGCCAAAACTTGCAGTGAGGGTCAGTTGAAAGTAGCTCTGTAGTGTATCTTTCAAAATGTCTGTCCTGGCATCAAAATGTCTATTCCATCAGCTCTAGTTAACCAGGAAAATGCCAGTGACAAACCCATTCCACCCACGGAGTCACAGGAACGCTCATGACTACACTCGACCCAAGTGTCCCCAAAGTATGTGACTAAGGACAACAAGTTTTGAGCATGATGTTACAAAACAATGTTGGTTGAGTTTGACATATGTTTTATAACTTGATAAAGGGTATCTAAAACACTTATTAGTTTTGGAAGTCTTTTGGAAATTTTTGGAGAAAACAACCAAAAATAGTCGCTATTAAACTTTTTGGAGAAAACAACCAAAAATAGTCTAGAAGTTGATGTACGATTGAAGGAATGATTTGGGTATTGTTACAAAAAAAAGAATAATTTGAATGATCTCGGTAATTTATTTCATTTATTATAACAAATTCAAACAAATTGACATATAACTTTAAAATATAACTTCAAGATATAACAATCATAATCATAGTCAAGATATAACTTCACCATTTGATTCCATTTACATGAATAATAAATGTGTATATAAAAGATGACAATAATGTATCATAAAAATGAAAATATTATATATATAGAAAGTATCAAAAGTATCCCCATATACAAATATGGCACATGCCATTTCAAAATGTCTACAAAATCAATGTTTCAAGGTGTAAAATGTGGCATATATGCCATCTCAAAATGTGCCAAGTGGCACTTCTAAACGAGCACAACTAAAACTATAGCCTATGTTGTAGGGGGATCATCAAAATGTAGCCTCATTGAAGAACTATTTGGATCTAATTGATCCTGCATCAAAAATGAGTTCAATCCCAAGTTAGATTGCTTAGTTTATATGATTTGTACATATATTTAATTCATAATTCAAACACGAATTTAATTATAAATTATAACATAATAGAAACATTTGTACTTGGCTTCTCGGTCGCCTACTATGATCAAGTGTCCTAACATAAGTCTTTGGTAGTGAACGGACAATGCCACCAATACCAACTCCGACCTATAAATATATATTTGCAATAATGAGATTAGTGGAGTGGTGCAGGGGCCCACAGTGCAACATAGAGTAATAAATTTACAAAATAGGATGATAGCATAATAAAATTACAAATTGATTGATCTAAAATTAAAACTTACGTCCATCGATCCCTCCTCTGGAATAGTGGGCTAGGTCAACAAAGATAAGAATGATTCTTGTGGGGCCTCCCTCACACTAGGAGTAACCTATGAGAGTCAAAAAGATAGTCAATTATATATAAATGTACTTCATCATAACAACACTGGTTACAAAATACAAATAACAATATGTATAAATCTACGTACAATCGAGCTATCACTCCAAATCGAGATGCTTGTCATCCCAGGCTCCCGAACCTGTGTTGGGACAACGTGGAGAGCCACACCCTATACAATAAAGTGCATGTAAAATATTTATTACTACACACAAGTAAAATACATATGCATGCATAATTAATCTTAAACAATTAATTACCTTTCCTTTGTCGACACATGAGGAAGGAACCCCCTCATGCCCCCCACTGACATCAACTGATACCTGCAAGAGTACAATAAGATGACAATATTAGTAAATGTATAAATTTCATTGCTCTAATTGATAGATATTTATGCATGTACAACAAATGATATAAAAAAAACTAATGGGTACATAATTTATAATATACCATATAGATGTCAAGGCCAAATGAAATGGCCAAAAGTGTGGAGTCATCCACCTGTCTCAACTCCTCCTCTGTCATTGACTGAACATAAATGGACCAAATATATATACATAAGTGTATGTAGTCATTAAAACTAATCTAAATAAATAAATTGTTTTTAAATTAAATAAGTCATGTGACAAATTTATTTATAATGTTTACTCTTACCGTATCAACAGGACTCCATGGCTCTACGTACCCCTCCTCAGCACTCTCATGAGACGTAGATGCTCCATGAAGTGTTGCAGCCTCTATAGTCGCATCTCCTTTATCCTCCTCATCAATAACATACTGATATGTATCAACATCAGTAAGTGGTCTGAGGCACAAATTCTTGCACATACTGCAAGTGTGGGGCACACATACATGTGAACTACTGCCAGATGTCGATACACTAGCATCATCTACACCACGAGGCAACAATGACCTAGTCTGCGTGATCAACTGATCACTCAGCATGTGAATGGCCCTAGTACTTTGTGAGGATGATATCAGGATGCTACACTGGAGGAGGGGGTGCGACATCAGTGGGGGGACAAAGGTAGTGGCCTTTTTGTGCTGGACAAATGGTCTAGTCTGAGGAGCTCCTCCTCCTACGCCCATGTTGGACCTCATGCTCCAATAATTGACATTATGACCAAGCACAAACTCAGCATATAATTTTTTTATAAAATAGAAAGGGAGCTCCAAATTTCTACAGGGTGGTTTATCAAAAACCATCCACCAGCAATCCCAAAACTATGTACGCATTGCATCGTTTGTGCACCATTTAATTGATAATTTAGGCTTTTTGGGGTCAACTTTTAATCTGGTTTTAGGATTCACAAAAAGGGAGGATATATCTTGTTTAGTTATATTAAGGGCCGCAACCCCATCATGGTCAAGCCCATCATCAAATTGGGCATGCATATCATCACACCAATGAAGAGCAGCATTATGTTGCCGCGTAAGTGTGTCAATTTTTTCAATAATAGTATTTAGAGTGCCAAGCATGGGACCTAATTTAGGTATATTCTGATATGTGTTTTGGAACCCCCGTATAGTGTTCAAATTATCTTGTATCAGATCCTCTAAAGATCGAGGTTTTTGAAGTGGGGGATTGTTATTTGGTGTGGGAGGGTTATTTTCTTCATTGTTGTCAGCCATGCCTAATTAAATAAAACATAAATATAAATTTCAATTTGATTTCATATATTATTAAAAAAATGAATACAAAACCCTATTTAACCCAAAAAAGTACATTTAACATCAAAATGAAATAAAATAATCAAAATATGCAAATAATTTACTTACTGTACATACTACAGAGTTGAATTTGATGTTGGGGAAATCAGGTACCTGAAAAAATTGAGTATAGGATATATAGAGCCATTTTCCAATCCTTAAAAATGAGAGAAATGAGGAAAATGACTTGTGGGTTTCAATTTATGCCACAGGTTTCAGGTACCTGATATTTTTGAGTACCCAATATTTTTGGGTTCCCGATTAGGCTTGTGCTTTGGTGTCAGGTTTGCCTAGGTGTACTGACACCCAGGCCTACTAAAAAGTCAACAAACATTTTCATGCACTTTTGGACAAGTAAAAAGTAGATTTTTTTCACATTGCCACTTTTTGGCCCCTAATGATCTTGCACATACCCTTTTGAGCCCTAGTTATCCTCCTTCTCGAGATCTATCTCATCTTTCTCTCCCTCCCTCTTCTCTGTCTCTTCCTCATGTCTCTTACTCATATCTCTCGCCCTCTTCTCCTTCTCTTTTAAAAATGGATAAGATTAAGAGGATCAGACTCATTGTGCACGAAAAAATGTTCCTATTTTTTTTTTCGAAAAACATAACATAGTGTCTAGTGTGTGCTTCACAAAATATATAGTTAGATTTAGTATTTTGCAAATCCCATTGCTAGAATGATAGGCAAGAGAAAGAGCTAGAAGTTGTATACTTTGTTGAGTTTTTTTAATGATTTTTTGAAGTGGACGCTTCTTGAAAATCAGGTGTTTGTTTGTGCGTTGGGCATAACTTACATCAATTAGTTGTCAAGTTTAGTAATTATGCAACTTAATTAATGGTTCTTATCATAAACTAGATGCTATAAAACAACTACCGAATCCTATGCAAAATTTACTAGATGTTACACAAAACTGACCAAATACTACACAAAATTGACCAAATTCTACACAAAAGGTACCAAATGCTATGCAAAATGCACCAAATGCTATGCAGAATTTCCTAAATGATATGTAAACTTTCTTAAATGATATGCAAAGTTCCCTGAATTCTATGGAAGGTTTTGTAAATGCTATGCAAGGTTTACTAAATGTTATGTGAACTCTACTAAATACTAGAATTTATGAAAATGCACAACATAATTATTAAACGAGATAGTTCAACATCCAAATCCAAATGTGAGCTTCTTTGAACCAAATGCGAGCTTCTTTAGACCAAGTACAAGAATGTACAGACGATGTGCGAGAATTTACAAACCAGCTTCTACAATGTACAAACCAGGTGCTACAATGTACAAACCAAGTTCTATAACTGAAAAACCAAGTGCGGGAATCTACAAACCAGGTGCAAGAATCTTTGTACCAGGTGCAAGTATTTTTGTCCCAAGTGTGATAATCTTTATACCAAATGCGAGAATCTGTTGGTTTCCAAAACTCTGCAATGTCAAAACTATAAAAACACTTAAAAATCAATGTTAGAATGCGAGGCTACACCCCACGATGAGTGCCAAATGTAGTCCGTATGTTTGATCTACACACAAACTCAATGAAACATTGATCTGTAGCTATTTAGCATCTCATTTCTCTCTAGTGTCAAGGATGGTGCAGGAGCACCTAGGCTAACTCCTAGTTTCATGTTTTGGTTGTGACTTGTACTGACCTTAGCCAAGTTAGGTGTGTTTTATTAGACCTTAGAAGATCTTGTGAGTTTTTACCTAGAATTATTTTAATAGGATCAATCCACTCTACAGTTGTTTTTGCTTTGATAGTGTTTAGTGCTTTAGTAAGCCTAAAAGTGGGAATTTGGGTCTAAAAAACTTTAAGGCTTAGGAAATCTTATAATTGAGCCTAAAATGGCCTCTATGATGTTTTTACATCATTTGATATATCTTAGAGGTCTTTAGTTTATGTTAGAGACAATATTGCAAAAGTTGTCAAAATGTTGTCATGACAACATTTACAACTTTGCAAAGTTGTATGACAACATTGACAAGAAATGATTCCCATTAATGTTTGAGGATGGGTAGTTATTGTAAACACCTAAAAACATGGGGAAGGAATAAAATACCATGAGGATTCCCATTTTCCAAGGTTACGTGATGTGGAGAAGAATTTTAAATTGAAAGAAGTTGCTATGTTTACTGTTTTTGTTCACAGTTGCTTACTTTTGATAGTTAGAGTTCTTGAATGGATAAACCCACTCAATATTGGGTTGGATTATTGTATTTAGGCTAGTTATAGTAAATTTTATTTTTTTTTGAAGTTTCTAGGTGTTCATCATAGTAGTTTTGTAAATTCATTTCATAGTTAGCAATTTAATGGTATTGACAGAGTAGTTTTGTGAAAAATGGCTCCCCCATAGATCTCCACCATGCATTTCATCACAGACCTGAGGGATATGGTAGTGGAGCCATTTTATAGTGTACATATGGAGGGAGGAGATCAGAGAAGCAGTCTAACCAATTTTAATGGCAAGCCCTAGGTGAGTTCAGTGCACCCGGTTTGGTGTTTTCCAATGATTGAATGGTGTTTGAATGCAGGGGTATGATTTGCAGAATGAAAAAAAAAGCATAGTTTTGTAAGCCTTGAGGTTATACAGACACCTCCTAAGAATATTAGGCCATTCCCAATCCATTTGGGTATATTTTCAAGTAGAAGTCGCTAAACTGAACCAAAATAGCCCAATTAGTCTTATTTGCCCTTAATTATAGGAATCCACTGTATGGAGACCTTGCAACCCTAAGACATACAAAATCTATCATGTCTTGGAAAAGGGTATTAGATTATCAAATTTTTGGGGGGGGTTTTTGGGAATATTTTGAATGAAGTGGGAAAAACTAGTCAATTAGGGTTAGGAGTATTAGGCCTAAAAGAAAAAATTCATTAAGAGACTTGAAACTGTTTGAGAAAGTTGTGATACCCTACCCTAATGGGATAAAGTGAAGCTCAAGAAGTTGTCCAAGTATGGATTATACCCCCTACAAACACTTGTTAAGAAGAGGAGTTAAGAAAGCACTTGGAGTCTTCCAAGAAAGAGAAAAGGAGTGAAGTGAAACTTAATGATACTAACCTCCTAGTGAAGTAGATTGGTTACCAACTCTTAGAGTGGTATTGAAGAAGTCCTAGAATAGATAAGTAAGGACTTGAAAGATCCTAGGAGAAGGAATATGGTCTTGGGAGAACTAGGAACAATTAGAGTCCTAGTAGCTTGTGCAAGCACACTTGGGAGTTTCTATCAGATTGGTATCAGAGCAAGCAAGATTTGGCTCGTGGTGAATGTTTCAACCTTTAGAGTCAATAGGAGAGTCTACAATGCTGTAAAATGTAGAATTTGCAAAGAAAGTGGATGAGAAAGAAGAAGAGAATAAGTTTTTCAGAGATAGATGGGCCCAATTAGAGCATAAATTGGATCAAGTGGACAAGAAGAATGAGGAAGTCAAGGATAAATTTGAAGGCATGTGTAAGGAGATAAGCATAGATGATGAGGTCCTTGAACCAGACCCTATCCTTATTGAAGAACCCTTCTTGAAAGCCTTAAAAGTCTTAAGTAGAAATGCATTGGATGGAATCCCAATATTTAGTGGGAAAATCGAACCAAAGGTAGTCCTAGATTGAATTGAAGCACTTGAAAACCATTTTGAGTATGATGGGATAATAGAAGCCCAGAAGGTAAAAGTGGAAAAGGCAAGACTTAGAGGGTCTGCACTCACTTGGTGGAAATTCATCCAAGATGAGAGGGAGAAAGAAGGAAAGAAACCCATAGCCACTTGGAAATCTATGGTAGCCAAAATCAGAGAGGCATATGTGCAAAACCATTATGAAATTCAATTGCATAAGAAAAGACAAAGTTTAAGACAAAAATAATTGGATGTCAACTCTTACACTAAGGAGTTTCATAGGTTGTGCATGAGGTCAAGAGTTGCAGAAGATAAGAGTGTAAAGGTATCTAGATATCTCAATGGATTAAGGTGGACTATTCAAGATGAATTGAGTCTACTAACTCCTACCATAGTTCAAAGATGCCACAAACTTGCATTTAAGGTGGAAGAAAATTTGAAAAAGAAACAAGAGTCAAGCAATACCAGAGGCAGAGGAAGAGGAAGAGATGGCAGAGGCCAAAGAAGTGGATATGGTGGTAGAAGTTCAAAATAAAAGACACAAGGAGAGACTAAACTAACTGAAAAACATGATGGAAGCTCAAACATAGGAGGATTCAATAGAGGAAGAAGCTCTAATAGCAATTGGAGAGGAAGGAACAATAGCCAAGGAAGAGTTTCATACTTTTCAACAATGAAGTGATATCATTGCAACCAAATGGGACACCTTGCCTATAGGTGTCCAGAGAAAGGCTCTACTTCCCAAAGGAGTGATAAGAGAGTAAATTTTGATCAAGAAGAATCTAGTGGTGGTAAAAAACACCCTGAAGTACCCTTAGAGTCAAAAGAGGGAGAAAATATGATGATAAGAAGAACGTTAATTAAAAAACTAGTGAGAGAAGAACCAAGCCAGAGAAGCTCACTATTCAGAGTGAAATGCAAAATGAGGGTAAAGTGTGTAAAATCATCATAGAATCAGGGTCTACTAAAAATAGTTTCAGAGGAGGTAGTTATTAAACTGAAAATGAAGAGGATTCCGCATGGCAATCCATACAAGGTCACTTGGTTGAACAAATGACAGCATGTCCTTATGAAGGGATAAGCATGGGTGGAATTCTCTATTGGAAGGTACAAAGATAAGGTACTATATGACATCCTACCTATGGATGCATGTCACCTTTTACTAGGAAGGCCATGGAATTTTGACAGACAAACCATGTATGATGGAGCCAAGAATGCATATTCTTTCAAGAAAGATGGTGTGACTTTCAAAATCCAGTCACTGCTAGAAGAAGGAGAAGTGAAGCCCACAAGCCCTAATGCTCTCTTGGTCAGTGAAAAAGAGTTCTTAGAAGCTCTATAAGAAGGATAGGGAGTACAATATGCTTTGGTTTTGAAGCCAAAGGAAGAAGACGCAGAGAAGACAGTAAAGAAGACATAGATTATTATAGAAGTACAAGAGTTGCTAAAGGAATACAAAGACATTGTAAGTAATGCACAACCAGCTAGCCTACCCCCTAAGAATGCTATTAGCCACCAAATATACTTCATTCCCGGAGCCACCCTACCTAATAAAGCTGCTTATAAGATGACCCCTCAACAAAATGAGGAAATTGCCAAGCAAATCCAAGAACTCCTAAACCAAGGCCTCATTAGGAAAAGTATAAGCCCATGTGTTGTTCCCACTGTCCTAGCACCTAAAAAGGGAGGAACTTGGAGGTTATGGACTAATTATAGAGCCATTAATAGAATCACCATTAGTTATAGATTCCCTATCCCTAGGATATAAGATCGAATGGACTGTTTAGGAGGGGCAAAGTACTTTACTAAGATTGACCTAAAGAGTGGTTATCATCAAATTAGGGTCAAGGAGGGAGATGAATGGATTATTGCCTTCAAAACCACATAAGATTTATATGAATGGATTGTGATGTAATTTGGGCTATCAAATGCCCCATCCACATTCATGAGGCTTATGAATGAAGTTATTAAAGACTACATTGGTAAGTTTATTGTAGTATATTTAGATGATATCCTAATCTTTAGTACCTGACTAAAGAAGAACATTTAAGGCATCAACAAATTGTGTTTAAGAGACAACGTGAAGAAAAGGTAATGATCAATCTGGACAAGTGTAAGTTCTTAAAGAAGAGCTAGTGTATCTTGGTTTTGTGGTGTCTCAAGGCAATCTTAAGATGGATCCAAGAAAGGTAGAAGCCATCATCAACTGGCCTACCCTCAAAACTGCAACAAAGGTGAGAAGCTTTCATGACTTAGCTTAATACTATAGGAAATCCACTAAGCAGTTTAGTGTTGTCTGTGTGCTCCCATGTTGGATACCATAAAAGGTCGGATGAAGATCAAATTGTTTTTAGCTCACCTTAAAGTCGGACATTCTGGAAAATAGAGAAAATCTCAAGTTTTTTAATGTTTTAGGGTGCAAGAAATTAGAAGTATTGCCTCACAATATCACAATTCAATCTTCTCTAAGAGAGCTGGATTTTAGTTGGACAAGAAGTTTAAGGGAATTACCAGCTAGCATTGGTCAACTAAGCAAATTGGAAGTGCTCAAAATTGTTTGTTGCCCATTGTTGACGAGGTTGCCAACTTCTTTTGGAAACTTGTCAAGCTTGGCCAATCTCACAATTCACAAATGTTTAAAATTTTATGAGATACCGAGTTTGGCAAGTTTAGTTTCCTTAAAAAATCTTTATGTTAGCAGGGTGAACTCATAATAGTGGGTTACTCTTTTTTAGAGGAAGCAATTCCTCCTAAAATTTGTAAAGCAAGCAGATTTAGAAAGTACTTTTTGATAGAAAGTAGGGACTTTCAATAGAAAGTACTTTTTTTCAAAAGTACTTTTTATCAAAAGTCCTTGATTAAGTGAAATTCTAGTCAAATACTTTCGATAGAAAGTAGTTTTGATTGAAACTACTTTCTAGCAAAATTCTCTGATTAGAGGCCATTTGCAGAGGTTGACACAAGTCTTAAGTTTCAATGGCTTTGGGACTCAAATGTAGGGCTCAAATGGAAGAATAAGGAGACATCCTTTTTCAACTCACAAGTACTCTAAACGAGCTTTCTAATGAACATATATTTGACAATTTTAGAATTAATTAGGCCTATGTTTTTTTACGTTCATCGAATGTAGGTTTTTTATCAAATATAAACCTCCAAGTTTGACATTCAATGAAAAATAGTAGAAAAGAGAAAAAAATTGAAAAATAATAGTGCCCTCCATTTTTTATTCTACTCTATAAAATAGAAAAAATAATATTGATAAATACACAAGTTATAAGCTTAGTCAAGGTATGTCAAAATTACGGTTTACATAACTTCAAATGTTCATAAAATATGCAATAATCATGATAATTTTGTAAAACCAATTGCATGCCCTCTGTATGGATGTTACAAAACTCAAATTGAAAGAAGCACATTGATATCGATTTTAGAAAAAATTGTATGCTCTATGAAGGAAATGTAACTCTTTAAAAATGATGATTTCAACAAAATAACACTTTTCATGGGAGAAAAACAAAACCACACAAATCAATTCAAAAAAAAATTTAGAAACTAGACAAAAAATCCTAAGAGAGTCTAGTTTACTTCATCTTCTGATTTCAAATGGTTTAATAGAAATATGCATCTGAATCTCAAAGTTTTTTTGAAAATGTGGAGTTCGGTGACCGTTCAAGAAAAAAAGTGTAACCCACTATTGTGAGTTCGCCCAGCGGTTGCCCTGAAGTAATGAATATAGAAGGTTTAGAACATTTGACGTCACTAAATAATTTAGTTGTATCGACAGACTAGAAAGCACCTGGTATCCACAGTTTGCAGCGCATGGAGAGACTACAGATGGTAGAGCTGAAAGCAAAATATCTATCAGCTTTTGAAGCTTGCATTCGAAGTATAGAGAGTGAGGTAATACATGTTGTATTAAATATGAAATTGTTATTGTAGAATTAGTTTGTTTTGTTTATCTGAATTGTTCAGCAACTAGTTTGCAGAAGTGGCCATGGGAACTGACAATATGTGGAAGGACGTTTTCTCATGTCGAGTCAATTTTGGATTCGTTTACTTTTTCTGGTCTTGTTGTGGTTGACTCAGTTGTCCATCCAATTAAGAGGTTGGCTTTAGCATGTTTTCTTGTGCGTTGCTCCGGGGAGATAAGTGTAACAGGAATCCGGGGAGAGGGATTCCCGTTGAGCGAGGGAGAATGGATAATTTTAAGTGTCTTCAGCGAAGTTTCCTGCCTTATTAAAGATGAAGAGTGTTCTTTTCAAGCAGGTGTTGAGCTAGTAAATGGTCGTTCCAGTTGTCTCGAACATCTTGGTGGGTGGTTAATTGTTGGAGACAGCGTTGTTGAGGGTTTTAAGCAACTCTTCAAAAATCTTTGCAAGGACCAATCTATGAGCTAATGCTATTGCTATGAAATTGTAAATTTTAGGATTAAAATTTTGTTTCTATTTTTTATTAATTAGCGAACATAAATCAATTGTCTACTATATTTTTGTGCATGTTAAAATGGATGTAAACGGTGTTAGTTATTATATAATATTGTTTTTTAATAATAATTTTGATCAGAAATATATATATGAAAATTTTATATAACGTGTAAATTTAATTCATTTTTCAAATTTTAATTTCAATTGTTCTTCAAATTTTTCTTCCTTTCTCACCTTAACATCCTCATTCAAGTCTACCGTATGGTGTTTTTTAGTCTATCTATTACCATTCATATGGATAATTACTCATTTATGTCAAAACATATATGAATACCAACACAAGGACTAAATACATAATCAAGGATAACATTCAAACATGGATGACACCCTAAAAAGTAGCCAAACATTTATATTTTATTGATGTGCATCCATATTTTGAGAGACATAATATGCACATGCAATAATGCACTTGCATTAAGTCTTGGGAATGTTTTGGTAACACAAACATCTTATAATAACACAAACATCTTATAACATCCACATCTTCCAATTTAAACCAATGAAAAACTACTCTATTACTAGACATGCAATTTGGGTGGCTCAATTCAATCCAATAAATGACATACAAAAATATAATATGTTAAGTGTGCATTTCATCAATTTTGTAAAAAACTAAGATAAGATTTTACCAAATGCCACTACAATGTCAATCTTAACTTTTCTTTGTAATCTTGAATTTTTTCCCTAAAATTTCTAGTTTGCTTTGCTATAGTCGTTTTATTGATAATTTTTGGTGTAGTTTTGTTATGACCTAATTTTATATTCTAAATAAATGACATTTTGTACTCTAATTTATCTACCATGTCTATGGTTTATCTATAAGGAGATAAAACTATAATAGTTCTAATAAAGGGGTTTTTTTTTTTTGTACCACTAGAGACTACAAATCAGCAACTTAAAATGAGAATTTATGTAGAGAAAAATACTATATTCTAGAGCATTGTTTTTTTATTAAGGAAATAATGGGGTTTACAAGAACCCAAAACCATTAAGTAGTGAATTACATAAGAAAAACATTAAAGAACATTGTTTTGTAAACATGAAAGAGCTATTAATTTGTTTGAGCACTTGTAAATGCTAAAAAGATAGTTATATTACACTTTGATACAAGGATATGCTGAATAAAATAGTAGTTTGAATCTATGTTAGCCCCATATACCCTTTTTTAAGGGAGATAATCATATTTTTTTTAATATTAAATTAAAGACATTTTTTATTTTGTAGATTTTAGGATTTGATTAAAAATGGTGATATAAAACTTATAGATGTATAGATTGGCTCCTAAAATCAATCATAAAGATATTAACGACATGTGATAAATCAATTTTCCTAGGCATAGTTTGAACAATAAGACTACTACTATCAAGTACATAAAGTTTCTCTTAAGAAGGGTTAACATTAGATAATTCATACATGAATTTTGAGCACACTCAAGAACTCATTCATGTACTATAAGGATTCTATGAAAAACATATGTATAGAGAAGTTCACGGTTATGTATAGGATAGCTCATCAATCTTTTTGTTCAAGTTTATCATAGAAATAATATCAAAACCAATAAAATGTATGATACTAGGGGAGGGTAAAAAATAATCTATATTGAATCCAATAATGCACACCACAAGTAAGCACACAAGTATATGAATTATGACCTAACCAACATAACGGGAATTACATGATGAAACTACACAAAAAGAGATTATATAATTATTAGGAAGTTAAATTGCAGAATAACTTCCTACACTAAATCTAAGGGAAGAATAATGTAAAAACTTTCTCAGATCTCTTTCATAGTTACAGAAACTTACCAAAAATCAACATAAGGATAAATAACATTCATACCACAACACAAAGATTTATGTGGGGAAAATCTTGTAGAGAGAAAAAAAAAACCCACACTCCAAAAGTAGCACAATATAATATTCAATAATAAAAAATAGATTATAGTATACTTGTAGAGAAACCTTCTTTTAGGAGTATCACCAACCATAGATCCAAAGGCATCTAGAAAGATATAAGACTCTTATACAAAACCCCCATCTCACGCACATAGGAGATACAATACATGATGTGGGAGCATCCTGGGGTAGTTGGCAATCCTATGTCACCATTAACATGTTTTGGTTTGATTTTGATTTGTTGCTTGGGAGCTCGATAATTTGGTCGGTAACTGCCTTGGAGTTCCTTGTTGGTGTACTTGGTTACCTGTTAGCTCGGTAACTTGTGGCTCCATCTCGGTAACTGGTTTCTCGGTCTTGGTTACCGAGTTGGTGTTTTGTCTTGTTTCTCGATGTTGTCTGTTCAGTGGAGCTTGGCTCAGTTGTGCCTCTCACCGAGTGGTCTATTTTTGGTGTTCTTGATCACCGACGAGATTTATGCTATATGTTGGGTTGGCTGACTGATGCATTTAATTTTTGGTTGTGTGTAGGATATGTGAGGACCTATATCTTGTTTGGTTTACTCTCCTATGTAGATTTAATGACCGTTGGTGGCTGACTAATGGATAACATGTTGGTTGTGTATTTCTTGATGTCGACGTGAGTTTATTTATGTTATTTCATTTGTAATGCCGACTTGTGGCGAGTTTGTATAAAAGAGAGTCGAGGTTGATGTTTAGAAGAGAGATAAAGAGATAGATGGAAAGACTAGAAATTGTTGCAGATAGATGTAAGTGGGTAGCTACAAATAACAGATTACTTGGAGGCTTGCGAACACAAGTTTAGATTTGGTTTTATTCCACTAGCTATAGAGTAGACTGGAATGTTGGATCTTTTGCGATCTTGTTGATGCTATTGTTGTTTTGGCCCTAACCAGGAAGGCCTTACAACCCGGCATGTTGCTTGTAATTTAATCTGAAAATGAATATAAATTGATATAAGTGATTATATCACAGTTTTGTTGAGTTTTTTTTGTTGTCTTGTTGTTGGTTGCAAGTTTGGACAATCCTTTATTGGATCCTCCAAGCTTGGCTGCATCAAGTGGTATCAGAGTTGGTTCATTTCTTGTGGAGCTTAGGGTTTTCAAAGATCTGGAGAGATGACTCCAAGAAGATAGGAACCTAGGGCGATTGTAGATCTTTCTGAGGAATTGGAAGCGAGGATAACATAAAGATTTAGATCAGAGATGGAGGCACTGAAGAATGAAATCATCAAAGGTGTCAGAAATGTTGGATTACATAGTGGTCCGAGAATAGATGATGGTTACAAAGAATTTGTTAATGACTTTGAAGCTGCTGGATCTAGTGGAGATGACAGAGTCGATCAAATAGAGAGATATAGAGGAGACAAATATGATCGGTTGCAGAGATCTAGAGCTCAGTTGAGTACAAGTTATTGAATGGAGGTGTCCAATTTTTTAGGTACATTAAGACCCAAGGATTTGATTGATTGGATTAGTGAGTTAGAAGACTACTTTGAGTTGGAAGACATTGAGGATCCACTTAGAGTGATATTGGCATAGACTAAGTTGAAAGGACATGCTGCTTTATGGTGGAAAGAGTTGCAGAGGTACAAATAAGAAGAAGGTGAGATGAAGATCAATCGGTGGAGGTTGATGGTGACAAAGCTAAAGGCTAAAATCATTCCTGCTGACTATGAACTTGAGTTGTCTAAGAAATTGCAGAATTTGAAATAGAAGGAGATCATTGTGGAAGATTATACCGAGGAGTTCTACAAGTTGACTATTATGTCTGGCCATAGAGAACTTTCTAAGGAAAAGGTGGTGAGGTATGTCAATGATCTGAGATTCAATAGCCAGGATGAGATTGGTATGTTGAAGATTGACTCAGTAGAGGATTCTTATCAGTACGCCTTAAAGGCAAAAGATAGGTTGAAGAGAAGACATCATGGTAATTATCAAGGGAAAGGAAAACAAGAATAGTTGGTAAAGGATAAACCAAAATTTGAGGATGAACCAAAACTTGTTGAAACGAGGAGAAGGATAGGTAGAGGTGCGTTCATAGGTACTTGTTCTAACTTTGGTGAAGAAGGGCATCAGTCATTCGAATGTCGCCATGCAGATAAGAAGGTCTGTTAGAAATAGGAAATGCCCTATTCTCCCAAGAACACCTGCATGCACACCTGTCACAAGAAGAAGCAAAGACAGAAGAGAAGAGAAGAAACTATGGCGGCCAAAACGCCAGAGGAGACATCGTATCTAACAGAAAATAATATATTAACAATATGTTTCTAGATTACAATGAGATGTAAAAGAACTCCATCATGAAATGCAAAGAGGTGAATCCTTATAAAAGGAATCATGAAACCCTAAAAGGGAAACCCTAAGTTTAGCTAAAGCAAACTAGAGTGAATAGGTGAGTTAGTAATTAGATCATAAAGATTTAATTAATAACCCGATAAAATATTACTCTAACACCCCCCTGAAGATAAGCTTAGGGAGAAGCAAAACCTAGGAAACTACTACATAAAGCAGGAAAGATGGGTCCCAGCAATAAGGCCTGATTAGTACCCAAGTACAAGAAATAAACTAGATGAAGGAAACTGAGCCTTCAATCTAGGGAAATTCCCAAAGAGAGGAACAAGAAAGAGCAGGAAGCATCTCCGAAGCATGAAGTTGTAAACTCTGTCAGAAGAAACTGTTGGAACCCCCACAGAAGTGCATGACCAGGTAGAGAAGACAATGTTTGAAGAGATAATTAATCAAACCAGGAAGCAATAGAACCAACAAGTGAACCCCCCCATAATGCTGAACAGGGAGAGGTGACAGGAACACTAAAATGCAATGCCAGAAACATCTATAGAAAGAAGAACCAGGAACACTAACAGTGAAATAGAAGTACAAACACAAGATAAAGGGTGGTGTCACCGACACACAGCATGAGCTAATGTCATGGAAGGTATGCTCACTTGAAAAAGGTGGATGAGCCTAAAACGGCATAACATCATAACCCCCCCATGGCACTTTATAACAGAGTGCAAGTACAAAAACCATACAAGGTGTACAAGATCCTAGAAATGCAAAAGAAGGCACTTTATCACAGTGCATTTACAGAAAAAAGATGCAACAGTGGAGAAGCATACAAGCTCAGAAGTCAGAAAGAAGAGTGAGCCAGAAGTACAGTAGAAGAGATCCCAGGACCTGTTAACCCGAGCAATCCACCAAAGTGAAAAAACTGCCAAACTCAAAGGAGAGATAACCTAGAGTAGAATCTAGAAAAAATACCTCTGCAACTGAATATTTCACTAAACCATCTTTCCGACGATATCTGGTTTTCCAAAAAAGGATTCCAGATGAGCAAGATACGACTCTCGGAAGGCAGAAACAGACATCGGACTTCAACAGCACAAACTGCTATCAAAAAAGTAGAATCCAAAACCTTGACAACCATCATTAGAAAGTGCTCAGAAAGAGCTTTCCAACGGTATATGGAAGTCAGAAAAAGACCCTTTTATGCTCAAGATAGAGCAAAAATAGACTGGAGGGTCAGAAAAGCCTCAAAATTAGGGTTTGAGCCCCTAGGGCTAGAAAAAAGTGGGCCCCCGGGCACATGGCGAGCACAGGGGGCTGGGCCGAAGCCCCTAGTCCGGTATATGACCATTTGCCTAATCAAAAAGTCCCGCGGGGGCTAAAAAGTCCCCCGGGCGATGCGGGGGTGGCGGAACCAGGGTCGAGCTGCGGCAGGGTGGAGGAACACCGGCGGAACGGCAGAACCTGGCGGGGTGGGGCCGACAGAGCGGCAGGGCCGGCGGGGCCGGGGGCTGCTGAGGGTGGCGGTGGCCGGGCGGCGGGGCGGCAGAGGCTGGAGGAAGGCAAAGCCCGCAGAGAGATGTGCAGCCGGAGGAGCCAGCGGGAGGTGCTGCCGGCGGGGCCGGGCCGTGGTGGGGTGGTGGCGGTGCGCCGGTGGCACCATTACAAATTGCACTGGCAGTGCTAAAAAAGAAACAAAAAACTTTGAAAAAAAAAAAATTATTTTTTTATAAAAATTTTGCCTCGGTTTCCGTGTCGTACGGCACAAGAAACCAAAAAAAAATTGCCTCAGAGTCCAGTAGTCCAAAATGGATAAATTTTATGTCATTTCTAGGGTTTTGGGGTGCTCTGAGCTCAATGGCAATGTCTGTTTGAGCCCAAAGTGACCATAACCAAAGCCTGCCCCTGAAACACCACAAAAAATACTAAAAAACCTCTGAAACCCTCTGTGTCTGGTACGCTTTAACAAAACATGAACAGCCAGCTGCAGGATGGCTCTAATGCCATGTTAGAAATAGGAAATTCCCTATTCTCCCAAGAACACCTGCATTCACACCTGTCACAAGAAGAAGCAAAGACAGAAGAGAAAAGAAGAAACTATGGCGGCCAAAAAGCCAGAGGAGACATCGCATGCAACAGAAAACAATATATTAATAATATGTTTCTAGATTACAATGAGATGTAAAAGAAATCCATCATGAAATGCAAAGAGGTGAATCCTTATAAAAAGAATCATGAAACCCTAAAGGGAAACCCTAAGTTTAGCTAAAGAAAACTAGAGTGAATAGGTGAGTTAGTAATTAGATCATAAAGATTTAATTAATAACCCGATAAACTATTACTCTAACAAGGTCGGTAGTCACTGGAATGTTGTGGTGAATAAGATTATTCATATTGAACCTAAGGCGGAGGGTGTGACTCTCTTTCTTAGGAGAACTTTTCTGCCCTCGAAGAAAGCTGATTCTTGTTAGAGGAAGAACTTGTTTAGGACTATGTGTAAGTTTGGTGGTAAATGTTGTAAGGTGATTGTGGATGGAGGAAGTACTGACAACCTAGTTGTTGAGGAGATGGTTCAAAAACCTCATTTGAAAAGACTGAGATATCCTTGTCCTTATAGGATAAGGTGGTTGTAAGAAGGTCATGCAGTAGAAGTGAAGGAACCATGCATGGTGAGTTGTCACATTGGTTCTTATAGAGATGAAGTATTATGTGACATTGTGGAGATGAGATCTTGTCATGTTTTACTTGGGAGACCTTGGCAGTATGATAGAGAGGCTATTCATGACTGTAAAAGGAATTTTCTTACTATCCTAAAAGATGGACAGAAGTCCACTTTGGTTCCTTTGAAGGGTGAAGACAAAGGAAGGAGAAGGGAGAATTTGCCTAGGAACCGCATGCAGTTGAATTAGCATGGGAATCCAAGGAACCAATGTCTACGCAACATCTTTCACGAACCATTGATCATAATTATTATATAATTAAAAATTATCTAATGTTAGTTGTATTTTAATTTTTAATTAATTAATAAGTTGCCGACCAGGGAAGGGTTATGTACTTAACTTTCCAAGCAAAGGGCAGGTAAGGATAGAGACAAGGTAAAGCATCTTAAAATAACTAGAAATCATATTTTAACAAGGTGAAGCGTCTCATTCGCACAGTGAGTGCTTAAAATAACTATAAATTATTGATGCATGCACCTATTCAATCTTAGTCAAGTCAAAATCACTGTAGAAAATGCAATCTGATGTCAATACCTTGTCTTCCACGCCAGCAGTCTGAGCTTACAAAACCATCCTCTTTCCTCGCGCCTTCCTCTGTAAAGCGCAAGCTATTAAAATAACACACAACACAAGCGTGTACAAGCTTTCTTGTGGTTTTCTGGCAAAATTAACAAAGGGCCCGTTTGTTTGCTGGAAGATGGCTGGAAGATGAAAACGGGAAGATGTATTTTTGTACGGCCAAATTCCCATTTTGGTCTAAAATGAGAATTTGGCAAATTCCAAAAAAAAGGTGGAATTTGCCAAATTCTCATTTTGGACCAAAATGGGAATTTGGCCGTACAAAAATACATCTTCCCGTTTTCATCTTCCAGCCATCTTCCAGCAAACAAACGGGCACAAAAGGTATAAAATGATGCTTCGCGACTCTTTGCATGCCCTTTTCTCACACTCCTTAATTGACCAATTAGTATTTATTTATTTATTAGTTATAGTTTTATGAGGGATATTCATCAGCATGGTTTTTCCTTAATGATAACTATATGGGAGTTTAAATTCTTTAGGATAATACTCTTTTAAGTTGTACATTTTTTTCACATAATCTTACTAAATTTAGGTATGACAAATATCTTGATTTGTTTCATATTATCATGATAAGAATTCAAATAATATTGGACATATTCATCCATATGTTAGTTTACTTCATCCATTACCTCTTTTTCTTATTTAAGATCTCATCAAAGACAACCTTAAGTCATCTCCTCTTTCTATTTCATTGATTATTTTGAAATATGTTAAAAGACAAGCCATGGCAATGGCTTCCATAAAACATGTTTCAACTAGTGAAATCTCATAAGGGGTTAGAATTTTTATGCTTAACTTGTTAGGGACAATGTGTTTTTTAATTTTCTTTGTTTATAGTATTTACCTCTAATGTGTTGATTATCAAAAGCTCACAAATATAAAGTACTATTAGAATAACTAAAGTCCCAAAACGAGTGTGAATAGATTTCCAATCCTATTGCTTCTCTATGTCTTTTCTACAATGTGAATAAAAGAAAATGAGAAAAGAGTAGTCACTAAAAATAAATTCTTGGAAACAATCATCATGCTTTGTCATATCATATCTTCTCTACCGTACATTTTAAATTTTTTTTTTAATAAATTTGATCTAATAGTGTTTTCACATGTTTGGTGATATGAGAAGAATGGTCAATAAATTTTTGAATTGCTTATTGAAGAGATAAACAAGGTACTAAAAGAAGTTACCATGTTTCTAGTGGGCTTAATTAATCAATGCAAAACATTGAGATGGTTGCAGTTCAATATGGAGGCATAACATAAATTGTGGGGATTTGGGGTATGGGTAGCTCCAAAAAAAAATCCTCAAAGAGAAAATATTTGACAAGAGATGCTTGAGCATGGATAGGTTAAGTTTTCTTTGATCATCAAGATGATATAGGAAAAGGACTACTAGTTCAAGAGAAAAAAATTGGAGCACCTTGATAACAAAGATATATCTTTAATGAAGGAGAATCCTGGGGTAGTTGGCAATCCTGTGTCACCAAAAATATGGTTTGGTTTGATTTATGTTTTAGTAGTTAACTTGGTTGGAGAGGGGCTCAGTCACTTTGGTGGCAGTTCTCGATTGGAAGATGTATTGCTTCACTGTTGGACTCGGTGACTAGATTCAGTGGTGCTCGGTGTTGTTGTTTTTGGTGATATTCTACTCAAGGTACACTGCTCGGTGGTAGTTGCTCGGTGTGTGCAGCTCAGTGGTCTCCTCTTGGTACCATATTACTCAGTGGTTTCTATTCGGTGGAGTTCTTATCAGTTGTATCTTTCACCGAGTGGTCTGGCTCTTGGTGTGCTTGTTTACCGACTGGTTGTTGGGGTTCACCGACTTATGTTTATGGTTTGGGAAGACATTGGAGATTACATCTATGGTTTGAGGGGGTCATTGGGATCATGCTGAGTTCTGAGGCATGGGGATTTGTGGCATTGGATCTTGTGTCGACCTAAATCTGAGTTGATGTGTTCTCCTATGTATTTCTGTTATTATTTGTAGCCGACTAGTGCATTTAATATTTGTTCACTATAGATTGTAATGGTCGGCTAGGTTATTTAATTATTGTTTACAAGCCAACTTGTGGCAAGTGTGTACAAAAGAGAGTCTAGGTTGATGTTTAGAGGGGACAAAAAAGTGATGGGAAGATTGATAGAGGATAACAAAGTAAGCTAATCAGCTAAAAGATTGTAAGTTGCTGCAGATAGTTGTAAGTGGGTAGACAGAGATTACAGATTTCTTGGTGGCTTGCGAGCACAAGTTTAGATCTAGTTTCTTCCACTTAGCTATAGAGTAGATCGAAAAGGTTGGATCCTGCGAGATCTTGTTGAATCTATTGATGTAATTGGCCCTAATCGGGAAGGCCTTACTGCCCGGTATGTTGCATGTAATGAGAATCAAAGATAATAAAAGTTGATAAACTAATATATCTTGTGTTGTGTTGTTTCCGTTGTGTTCTTGTTTTTGGCTGCAAGTTTGGACAGTCCTTTATTGGATCGTCCTAGCTTGAGTGCATCAATCCTTTAACTACATTGATCTTGGCAAAGGGAATCTGAAAATTTGTTGAAGATTTATAGCTCAAAAATTATGATTTTAGCTTCTATGGACCATACTAATGAACTCAATAATCTATTACCAACAAGATAGAGCCTTAGAAATAGAATTTTTATTATTGTTATTGCACCTAAGTTAGATGTTCTTAAACCATGGGGAATCTATATCATTTATTATATATGAAGTCTCAATTCCAATCACTGAAACTAACTCTTAGATGGTGGCATGCATGAAGAGGTGAGAAAACATATTAATAAGATGAATATTCAATACAAGGCTAAGGCATATCAGAAAAGGAGATATAAGGAATTTCATATTAGAGATGAAGTCATGGTTCATTTGAGAAAGGATAGATTTCTAGTGGAAACATATAATAAGTTGAAGATGAAGAAGTTTGGGCAATGTAAAATCTAAAGAAGCACGACTCAAGAAATACTAATGAAGTATAGTTGCCCAAGTGAACTAATATTTCACCTATGTTTAATATTTTTCATTTGATAGAGAATCATGAAGGAAGTATTGAAGATGAAATAGCAGAGGCACAATGGAATATTACAGCACCTACTTCAGCTAAGGATGAGATAGAGGTTATCTTGGATAGTTGTGTCGGTAGAAGCATAGGAGACACACGATATGAAGAGTTCCTAGTTAAAGAGAAAGAAAAACATTTGTTGAAGATTCATCAAGATTATCAAAAGTAGAGGTTGACTACCTTACTTCCCGTCTAAACATCTATTGCGTGACAATGCCACTTCTCTAATTACCCTATCTCTGATGTAAGAGCAATCTTGTATCACCCAAAAAGAAATATTGTGTTTTCCTTTTGTTTTTTTTTTGTAGTTTTCTTGGAGCCCATTATCTTAGCTATATTATATAAGATGTATAGAAGCTAAAATTGACCAAAAATAATCATGTGCTATTTTTGGGACATTTTTGCATTTGGAGTCATATAGACTTGAAAACTGGTCCCATCGATTAAAAAATGAAAAATAAGATGATTAGAAAAAGAATCACCTCAGTTTCCTGTATTGTTTGAAAGATATAAATACTTTTATTTGGAGTAGTTTCTCTGATGAGCCTTAAAACTCATAATTTAAGAACTTAGAGGCCTAGAAAGGTTTGAAATCCTAAAACATAAATCTTTGATGTAAGCTTTATTGTAGATCTCTTTGCGATATTTCCAATAATATATTATACAAGAAAATTAGACACTTGAGTCAAAAGTTATGGCTTTTTGGAGGTTGTGCCATCAAAACTCAAGTTTTGGAAAAAGGGAAAGAAAAAAAATCAACTAGCCAGGAAATTTAACTAATGAATTATTGGGTGCCAAAAGAGGAAAGTTGCACTTTCTAGAATATTCCAAGGTTGTTATTGGTGTTACATCTATAGGGATGAAGGAGGGTTTTGTGACACAATTCAAGAAGTGTAGATTATGGCTTTTTTTTGTAGATTATTGTAATAAGAAGTGTTAGAATGTGAGGTTGATGATATCTAATGGTGTTATCATTAATGGCTGTCATTGATTTCAACATACTCATCTTGCAGCGTTTGAGTGTATCAGTTACTATGTATCTGGTAGAATGGTCTATCGGTTGTTGTGTACGAATAATCTAGCGTATCAAAAGGTGTGGTCATCGATAGCTTCTGGTTCATGGAACCTACAATTAGTAGATTGGATATTTTGGTTTGATCCAATGTTTTTATCACTCCCAACCATGTAATTGTAATGTATTGAATCTATCTGTTGGAACCAAGTGCTTTGGTGATGGTGTAGCATATTGGCTTGTGTGAGGCATGTTGAATTGTTCGCGGTGGTCTGCAATTCATTCTTATCGCCATGGGAATGTCTTGGTGAAACCTATTTCAAATTTGTCTCGCTGACATGATGAAACTTTTTATGGTTTATAAATGGAGTGTAGACTAGAGTTGTTCGCATTAATCAATTAGTCAAGCCTCATACATGTTGATGTGCAAAGTGATTA
Organism: Thuja plicata; assembly: GCA_018584345.1. NCBI lineage: Eukaryota > Viridiplantae > Streptophyta > Pinopsida > Cupressales > Cupressaceae > Thuja > Thuja plicata. Next base: position 1,151,483 of record MU226768.1, read on the forward strand.
CGTGTGTTTGCTGGAGATCTATGTTTGTGCAAAGCTATCTGTTGATCTCAATGGTGGATTTTATCTCTTTCCATATTTTCTATTTGTGAGTCTTGTATAGGCAATGAGCTCCAATGTATTAGAAGTGAGCCCCAGTATATTGGTAGTGAGCCCTTGTGTATTGGCAGTGAGCCTTTGTATCTATAATGAGCAGTATCGATAGTGAGCCATTGTAAAAATCACCATATTTGTGTCACCTTAACAGGTTTTTCATATTTCATGATAATTAGCTTCTCCATGGTTTTCTAACACCTTGGGTTTCCACATAAAATATGGTGTTCTCTATGTTTGTGTTTCTATGTTATTAATTCCATGTATTTTATGTGAATGTTGATGTGCTTATCCAATAGATCGAGAGTTGTTATACCTATTAATTATGAGTTGAAAAATAGAGAAATTTTTTATAAGTGTGTGTGGAAATAACTGATTCAACCTCCCACCCTCTCAATTATTTGACTTGTTCAAAAATTGGTATAATAGTCTAGTTCCTTAGTGAAGAGCTTAGTCGCTTGAGGCAGATTCGATGACGCACAAATTGACTATCTCTTTGTTTGATGGATCAAACTATAGTTCATAGAAATATCACATGAAATGATACTTGGTATCGGTTAGTTGCAAGATATGGAAGCATGCAGAGGCAAAGTATGTATTTCCTTAGAATTAGCTTGATACTCAGGACGAAATCGAGGCATATGAGGAAAATGGAAAGACAAGGTATGCTATTACTAGTGCTTTATCAAAGACTAAATTAGTTAAGGTTATTTCCTTGAAAAATGCATATAAATTTTGGTAAAAGTTGAAAGATATATATGAAGGAAATGACATGGTTAATTTGTCTAAGAAACTGACAACAAACAAACATCATAAGAATTTGAGAATGGAAGATGGAGAAGATATTAGGAGTTACTTTTAGAGAGTTGAGAATATAGTGAATGAAGTCAAGAATCAAGGAGGCAATATTACCAATGAAGAATTTATGGAGAAGATCTTGATGATATTACCAAACATCTATAGTGACAAGATCTTAGCGATTAAGGAAGTTTATAATCCGAAGAAGTATACCAAAGAATAGTTGTTTGGTACCCTGACAACATTTGAGTTAAGAAAGTTGGGAAGAGAAAAGAGTAGATCTGAAATGGAATTCAAAGAAACAAAATCAGATGATAATCCTGATGATGATGAGGAGACTGAAACAAACTTTGCAAGGAGCTTGAAGAAAGGTACTGACAAGTATAAAGGTATGTTACCTCTAAAATGTTTTTGATGTGGAAAGATTGGTCATTTGTCTACTAGATATTCATAGTAAGGTCCTATACAGAAGTTTAAGAAGATCAATAAAAAAGCTTATTATGTAAATGAAGATGCTAGTATCTCAAATGATGAATCATAGAGAGGATTATTTATTTTATGTTGAAGAGGATGAGAAAATAGAAATTGATATAACTAACATTTATATTGAAGTTGATGATGTTGAAATTGTTTTGTATGTTAAAAGAAAGAAAATTGAGTGGTTGATTAATAGTGGTTTTTCTCATCACATGACTGGAGACAAATGTAAGTTTGTATTACTTAACAAGTATGATGGAGGTCATATAAGATTTGGTGATGACAAAGCAACTTATATTTCCCCCTCCCCCTTATTTAGACAATATATTGCCCCTTCTTAAATGTCTATTTTAAACCCCCTGATATGAACACACATGGTATTGTATTCCACTTCAGTGAGGACCTAGTGACTTTCCAATGGTATATGGAGCGTGAAAAACTTATATATGAGGCTCAAGATATACTCTTTTTGAATAAGAATAGCCAATCAGGCTAAAATGAGGGAAAATAATAGAAAGTTAAACAATTCAAGTGGATTAACCTAAATGATGGAGTTAGCAAAATCAACTTTTGAGTGATATATAGAACATGAAAAATTGATATCTGAGGCTCTAGATATGTTTGTTCAAATAAGAATACACCAATCAAGCTAGAACAAGAGAAACTGACTCAGAAAGCAAAAAATTGGGGCTAAACTAGGGTTCAAAAAAGGAGGTCCATGTGACAAGCATTCGTTCCACTTCCACCTCGTTGTTCATGTGAGGCTCAATTATATTCAATTTAAAGAGTAACTTTATAAACATGGGCATGGAAATGCTTTTCCCCTTAAAAGAAACGTAACCCATTCTTTTTATCTATTTTAAACCCCAATATGAATGCATGTGGTATTGTATTTCCCCTTCAATGAAGACCCTGTGACTTTCCAATGGTATATGGACCATGAAAATCTGATATATGAGGCTTGACATATACTCTATTAAAATAAGAATAGCCAATTAGGCTAAAATGAGGCAAAATTTTAAAAAAAAAAGTTAAAAAAAAATTCAAATGGATTAACCTAAATTGTATCTCCCCTTCAATGATGACAAGTATAAAGGATTAACCTATGTTCCATTCAAATAAGAATACACCAATCAAGCTAGAACAAGAGAAATTAACTTAGAAAGCAAAAAATTGGGGCTAAACTAGGGCTCAAAAAACGAGGTCCATGTGACAAAATTTTGTTCCACTTCTACCTCTTTGTTCATGTGAGGCTCAATTGTATTCAATTTAAAGAGTAACTTTATAAATAGGGGCATGGAAATGTTTTTCCCCTTAAAAGAAACGTAAGCTCTTCTTTTTGTCCATTTTATACCCACCAATATGAATGCACCTGGTATTGTATTTCCCCTTAAGTGAAGACCCTGTGACTTTCAATGGTATATGGACCATGAAATACTTATAATTGAGGCTCGAGCTATACTTCATTAGAATAAGAATAGCCAATCGGGCTAAAATGAGGCAAAATAACAAAAAAGTTAAAAAAAATTCAAATAGATTAACCTAAATAATGACAGAGTTAGCAAAATGATAGTTCTCTCTCCTTCCACTATTGATTTTTAATGGTTCATTTTGTGATGCGGCTTGAGAGTATTTTTTATGGGTTCCTGATCTATTGTATGTTTGGTCAGCCTTGCTGGAGGTGTCCCTATAATGCTCTTCTGTCTTTCCTCCAGTAGTTTCCTTTTGTCTTGTGTGTTATCTCTTGATCTTTAGTTCTCTTGTAAAGGGTTCTGGATTCCCTTCAAAATCTAATTTTACCATAATCAAAAAAGTAACCCCTTTTTGTCTATTTTAAACCCCCAATATGAATGCACGTGGTATTGCATTTCCCCTTTAGAGAAGACCCTGTGGCTTTCCAATGGTATATGGACCATTAAAAATTGATATCTGAGGCTCGAGCTATACTCTATTAAAATAAGAATAGCCAATCAGGCTAAAATGAGGCAAAATAACAAAATGTTAAAAAAAAATCAAATGGATTAACCTAAATGATGGAGTTAGCAAAATCAACTTTCGAGCGATAGATAGAACATTAAAATTTGATATTTGAGGCTCTAGATATGCTACATTCAAACAAGAATACACCAATCAAGCTAGAACAAGAGAAAATGACTCAGAAAGCAAAAATTTGCAACTAAACTAGGGTTGATGGTGGTGCTCTTATATTTGGTGATGACATGGCAGCTTATATTGCCCCTCCCCCCTATTTAGACAATATATTGCCCCTTCTTTTGGTCCATTTTAAACCCCCCAATATGAACACACGTGGTATTGTATTTCCCCTTCAGTGAAGACCCTACGACTTTCCAGTGGTATATGGAGCGTCAAAATTTGATATCTGAGGCTCGAGATATACTATGTTTGAAAAAGAATAGCCAATCAAGCTAAAACAAGGAGAAATAACAAAAAGTTAAAAAATTCAAGTGGATTAGTCTAAATGATAATGGAGTTAGCAAAATCAAGATTATTTGAGGCTTTAGATATGCTCCATTCAAATAAGAATACACTAATCATGCTAGAAGAAGAGAAACTCACTCAAAAAACAAAAAATTGCGGCTAAACTAAATTCCAATAGTCCCGTTTGGTTGTGGGAATTAGAAAATGTTGAATTTGATCAAATGTTGGAAATGGTCAAATCATAGATTTCATATTCCGATTTTTTTTATTTTCGGAATATAGGTTGAACCCTTTGGTTGACCCAGAATATGAGCAAGAAGATGCATTTCCTCCGTTTAGTTCCACATTTTGAATCTAGAATTGGAATTCAAATATGTTTTTGTTTTTATTTTTTAAAAGTTCTTGCTTATTTGTTGAGACATCAAAGAAAATATAAGGTTTAACATTCTAAAGTTTTAATAATTTGGTTTGGCATGGATTTGAATTTGAAGGAATGAATTACCTATCGTGGGCTTATAAAAGGTAACTTTTGTGCGTTTGAATAAAAATAAACTAAGCTGCACATATTTCCTCCCTATTGTGAGAATTGGAGTCATGTGGTCGCTTCAGTAATTCTTGGTGCAGTTTCAACCTTTCCAACACAAGTTCTTCCCTTGAGCATGGATTTAATCTCTTTGGCATTGCTCTTTCTCGGAAATTGTTTGATTTTGAAGACAAATCTGTACTGAGTTCCAATTTTACTGCTGAATCATATGGTTTGTACACCTTGCCTGTAATATACAGATTTGGAGTTGAAACTTTATATTTTTATTATTGGTTCTTGGCACAGAGATCGTCCCACATTGGCCATTTCATTTCAAAGGATTTGGTGGAGGTTTTCTGCTTAGTGAGGCCCATTCCCTTCAGATGGGCTTTCTTTCCTAGAGTGAGGACTCAAGCTTTGGCGCAACAACGTGGTGTGAGAGGTATCTTCTGAACAAAGAACATGGACATCATTTTCATTCACAGTAGCTCTTGGTTCATATCATAATTATTTCCTGAGCCGTTTGGTGTTTGATGAGCGTATTTACTATGAGACCCACTTCTTTCTTGTGTTCTCATATCTGTTATGGGCATTGATGCTCATTTATTCGCACATTTATTTTATTTTTTTAATCTTTGATCATAATGATAGATTAGTACTAACATTGATATTATTCTTAGATTAGTTTAATTTTCATTAGCACGTTGTGATGAAATAGATAGTGGATGAGTACACTTTATTGCTATTATTCAATTGATGGATGCTTGTTTGTTCATTCCATCTATTTTTATGATTGTTTGTCCATTCCTTCTATTTGCATGATTAGTTGTATCAGTATGGATTTGAATTATGTTCTGAAAAGATCAATTTCATTTGGTTTTAAATTAGAATTGATAATCTATAAAGTTGTTTATAGATGGTGCAATTAAGATTATTTATATATGAGCTAATATAATGCGATAAATACAATCAATTTTGTTTGTGAAATGCAATTGTGATAATTATGAAAATTTATGGACTCTATTGTCTGATGAGTAATCATTTTTGTTGTGTTTACATTGACTATTTCAAGGGATGCACCAATGCTTCTTGTTATACATACATCTCTAGTTTCAATGAGAAATAGAAATATATAGAATTCGTTTGAAAACTAAAATTATATTTATTTGAGTGCACCTTGCCTTAGCCTACGAGAGCACTAAAGTCTTCATTGTAAAAGTTATTGTAAATTGTAACAAAATATTGTAGTGTGAAAATTGTGACATTTTTTATGGTTTTGAATTGTTCTAAGATTGTACTTTCTTTAGTTTTGGAATGAGAGTCCCGTTAATTGAAAATCACATTTTTTTATGAAAGGAAGTTTTAAATGTCTCAAAATATTACTTTTTTTCATTTATTAATGAAAGTAAATACCTATGAGATAGGTAATTACCAAGATACAAATTTTGAAATTTTGATAAAATTTTGACCCATCTCAAACCCTTTGGAAAGACTGAAATATTTAAAATAAGAAGATTTAAGAATGACTTACCACTAAAATAGTGCCTTCATAGGATCTGGTATGGGTAGTCATGTCAAGTACACCTCCTTTCCTATGTTTCACACAGGAAGAGGACATACCTTAGGATATTGACATGGAGAAGAGAGTACAAGAACACAAATCATCCCTACGTCTCACTTGTGTGAGAAGACATGAGAGTT
>MU226768.1:1169898-1189855 GCA_018584345.1 Thuja plicata
AATATGGGCGAATAAGAGTAGCCCAACCGTTCCAAAGCGAACGTTCTACAGTGTTGCTTGCATTCGCAAGAGCGAAGTGTCATGGTGGAGAAATCCAAGGAGGCACAAACCAGCATTCAGTGAGCAGCGAGTTCAGAGCAGTGTTGAAGCAGATATGTGTGTTGAGCAGCAGTGAAGTGAATTGACTTGGAGTCCCCGATCAGGGAGGGGGCCTGGGTCTTGAGTTCCAAGGACACAGAGTGTCTGGGGCTTGTAATCTACGTGCGGAACTACAGCAAGGTGCGAGGTGCATAAGGAGTGCACCAGTGTTCTAAGAGTGGATACCAGTCTAGGGGTGGGAACTTGTAAAGAGTGCTTGGGTAGCGCTTGGGTAGTGATCAACAATAGAGTTGAGATTGATGTAGACCGGGCCAGGGGCCATTTGTGCTAATCAATAAAGCTACTTCATTGCCCCAAGTTCTGTGTCCCCATTGTATGTGAATTTATTCCGCTGTGCAAGTTTATGTTATTGTACTCATCAAGTTGTGTGTGCAGGTGTGAAGTTTGGATTGTGGTAAGGAGGCGTAGTCCGGGATCTGCGAATTGGTCGTAGATTGCCGGTGCCGCGCGGGGTCAAAAGCTAGCCCTGTGACAGAAGGAACGGCGGAGTTGCGTCATATCAAATCTTATCTTTTACATTAATGGATTCTTTGGTAAAACTAGGTGTCTTGAATTCAAAAAAAATGACCAAAACCGACCATATAAAATCCGGGGAAGACAGAAAATTGTGATTCATGTTGAAAGAAAAGAGCTTCGGTCCCACTCTTTTTAGCTCCTGGCCAGAACTATATCGGAAGGGGCTTTGATTAAACGGTGATTAAATTAACTTTTGGCATTGAGGAAATTGATTAAATTTTAACTCAGAGTTATAAGATTTCAAGAATCCATTAGAATTTTATAGAGTTTCTGTTTTTGATTGGGGAGAGATTTTGATGGAAAAATCTCTACACAATTAAACTCACAAGGTAAATTTTAACTATCAATTATTAAAAATTACTTTGTGAATTTTCTATTGATAGATGCAGAGTGTTCACATGTCTCAATGCAAGAGAACATATGATCATTAAGAATAGTTGGGCATAAAAATAGTGTTAAAATAAGTAGACAAATTAGGAACACACAATAAAGACACAAGATTTAATGTGGTTTACCAATTTGGCTACGTCCACTGGAGAGCAGAGCATTTATCTTTTATTCAATCATTTTAGCTTAATTACATCAGGTTTTCCCCTCATATATATATACAATAGTTTTCAAAAGAAGAGAAAGAGACACAAAAGAAAAAAGAAATGAATAGTCGGATTTCACATTCAACAATGTCCCACTTGAAGTTAGACTCATGCTACTACTTCATATCTATACAACCTCCCACTTAAACTCACTGTTCCATATCCAAACATAATTACCAAATCTCATGATAATAAACTGCCAATAGACAATCACTATAGCTGGAATAGCAACCACAACCAATTGCTAATCTAATCCAACCAACCATACAACATCAATAGGTTTATGCCGACATATCTAGCCCATACAACTACTCACCGTGTAAAAAATACCATAATCCAATAAAACACACCAAAAAACTATTGATGTGCAAAAAATAGAAGACCATTATAGAGAAATCCACATGTTGCATGAGCAATGTCAACCAAAAGTTGACTCAAACCTACCAATCAACACATAAAAGATGTGGTAATAACTTGAAATGATTTGCAAACTGCAACCAACTTGCTGCAAAATCTCACATGACATCTTCCAAGTCCTCATGAAAAGACCACATATTGTAGTTAAAAAATAATGAAGTACAAGAACAATAGATGACCTCAAAAAAAACTCTAAGAAGTGACACCCATGCTTAGTTGTGCCAAGTATGATCTCATTTACCTTCCCAAATGTGACCATTTCGAACACCCAAACACCATGGATGTAAGCCCTTGTAAACAAGCAGATCTTACTCAATAACATTCAAAAACTAGGAGCCATCTCAAACATCTCCTAACTTCAAATGCACAAGGAGATAAATCTATTGAGTAGACCAAGAGTGGGGAGTGAGAATGCTCCTCCAGGATACACCAAGTCATAATGACTCTTCTCTAAGAACAATCTCCTCTATGTCCATAATGAACTCATGTCCATTCACAAGTGTAGGTTCCTTGGTCTTCTTGCTGAAATATCCAAAGAGAAACCGTCTCAACAAATGTTCTCTTATAAATCCAAGAGAACTGTATCCTCACCGAAGCCTCTTAGTTTTAAGATGACACAGTCAAGGTTCAGAGAGACCTCAAAAGAGATGTCTAGACTTGTAGCCAAACAACAACAACAATGGAAACAATAACACAACAAGATATAATCAATATCAACTTATATTATTATCAAAAACTGATTACATGCAACATCTCAAGCTGTAAGGCCTTTTTGGTTATGACCAATTACATTAGCAAACACAACATGTCTCACAGGATCAACACCTTCCAAGCTAGCCCAGATTTGTGACATATAACAATCCAGTAAGAACAACAAGACAGATCTAAACTTGAGCTCGCAAGCCACCAAGCAATCTTCTTGTTTCCTAAGCCAACACTTATCTACCAGCCTTTCAAGCTGTCTTTCGCTACCTCTGCTAAGTTTCTCCTATCCCCTACTTCTCGCTGCCCTCTACTACTCTACCCATACCCTCCTTTTATACAATATAGCCACAAGTCAGCTTTATAATAAAATAACTCAATAAACATTAGTTGGCTTCAAGAACACAAAACCCAACGTGTTATCCATCAGTCGGCTTGCGACGGTCATTAAATTCACCCAAGAGAAAGAACCAATGTAGATTTAGGTCCTCACACCTCCAATGGTCGATCCAAATCATGAGGAATGTGATCCAAATTAAATGTACATGTCGGCCATCCCAAACAATCCAAATAAACCTTTCGGTGAACTAATACATCGAAAGCCAAGCCACTCGATGAGAGGCACCACCGAGTAGAGCACCACTAAGAAGAACACCACTGAGCCCAGTCACCGAGTCCTTCGGTGAAGCAACACACCTTCCAACTGAGAACTACCACCAAATGATCAAGAATCTTAGGTCTCCTACTGAGCTTGCTACCAAAAGCCAAAACCAAACTCAATCATGTTTTGGTGATACAGGATTGCCAACTACCCATGGATGTTCCTGCATTAGACACCCCAGGTGCAAAAAGATGTTCTCAATAGCTCAAAGAACATCTTTTGGGATTCAACACATAGATCCCAAACTAGTTCTTGATATACATGTCCATCGAGTCCTCAACCGGTACACTCTTGCCTCAGTTCTTCTTCTGTGAATCCTTTCCTGCAACCAGCAACAAATTCTTTCTCTGACAAGGTTCCACCACCTTATAACCAAGCAATGTTCTCTAAATCAGTAATTTTTTTCCCTCCACCTCAGATTAATTCAATAGATCTTCATTCACCACAACATTCTGGTGATTATTGACCTTCTTGTCGGCATGGGGACATTCATATGACCGATGTCCTTCTTCTCCAAAATTATAACAAGTACCTCTAAATCCAGTTCTACCTGCCCTTGTCCTCGGTTCAACAAGTTTTGATCCATCCTCAACTATCGATTTATCATTTACCGATTGCTCTTGCTTCTCTTTCCCTTGAGGGTTACCATGATGTCTTCTCTTCAGCTTATCTTTCACCTTTAGGGCATACTGGTAAGCATCCTCAACTGAGCCAATCTTCAACATACCAATCTTATCCTAGATAATAAATCTCAGACCATTAATATACCTAGCCACCTTTTCCATAGGAATTTATCTATGTCCAGACTAAATAGTCAACTTGTAGAACTCCTCGGTATAGTCTTCCACAGTCATCTCCTTCTACTTTAGGTTTTGTAACTTCATGAACAACTCAAGTTCATAGTCGACAGGAATGAACTTAGCCTTTAGTTTTGTCACCATCAACCTCCTCTGTTTGATCTTCACCTCACCTTCTTCTTCTCTATCTCTCTGCAATTCTTTCTACCATCAAGCACCATGTCCCTTCAACTTAGTCAGTGCTAACCTCACTCTAAGAGGATCTCCAATGTCTTCCAGCTCAAAGTAATCTTCTAACTCACTAATCCAATCAATTAGATTGTCAGGTGTCAATGTACCTGAGAAATTGGAGACTTTCATCTGGTAACATGTACTCAACAGAGCACTAGATCTCTGCAACCAATCAGTTTTGTCTTCCCCAGATCTCTCCATCCAATCAGCTCTATCATCTCCACTAGATCCATCAGCCTCAAAGTCTTCAACAACTTATTCATAACCATCATCTGTTCGAAGGTTCCTTGGTAAACCAACTATGGCTCTCATAATTTTGGTGACCGGCTACTTCTTCATCGTCACCATCTCAGATCTGATATCTGATCTGACCTTTTATGTTATCCTTGTCTCCATCGCATTAGCGTGATCATTGACTACCCTAGGGCCCAATCTCCTTGGAGGCATCTTCCAATATCTTCAAAAACCCTCTACAACAAATCCCAACTGACCAACTTGTGACAACCTCTAAACTGTCTGCAAGTCATATCACAACCTAATACCTCGCACGAGCAATCAGACAGGTTTCACAAGTCTAGGAACAAGGATTTGCAACATGAATCTCTGGAGGAAACACAACCTTCACTCAAACCAACTAGATCAGCTTCACTCTGGTACCACCTGACGTAGTCAAGGTCAGGAGAGATCTCAAAAGAGATGTCCAAACTTGCAGCCAAACAACAACCACAATGGAAACAACAACACAACAAGATATAACCAATATGAACTTATATTATTATCATAAACCTATTACATGCAACATGTTGAGATGTAAGGCCTTCTCGGTCATGGCCAATTACATCAGAAAACACAACGTGTCTCATAGGATTAATGCCTTCTAAGCTAGCCCATATCTGTGACACATAACAATCCGATATGAACACCAAGATAGATCTAAACTTGAGCTCACAAGCCACCAAGCAATCTTCTTGTTTCCTAAGCCAACACTTAGCTACCGACCTGAAAGCTATCTTTCGCTACCTTTTCTACTTCTCTTGTCCCATACTTCTTGTTTCCCTCTACTACTCTATATGTACCCTCCTTCTATACAACATAGCCACAAGTCGGCTTTACAATAAAATAACTCAATAAACATCAGATGGCTTCAAGAACACAAAACTCAATGTGTTATCCATCATTCGGCTTGCAAAATCCATTTAATCCAACTACAAGAAAGAACCAATCCAGATTTAGGTCCTCACACCTCCAATAGTCAATCCAAATCATGAGAAACACGACCCAAATTAAATGCACATCTCGGCCAACCCAAACAATCCAAATAACCCTGTCAGTGAACTAGAACACCGAAAGCCAAGCCACTTGGTGAGAGGCACCACCGAGTAGAGCAACACTGAGCCCAGTCACTGATTTTTTCAGTGAAGCGACACACCTTCCGAGCGAGAACTACCACCAAATGATCGAGAATCTCTACTCTCCAACCAGCTTGCTGCCGAAAGCCAAAACCAAACTCAAACATATTTTGGTGATACAGGATTGCCAACTACCCAAGGATGCTCCTGCATCACAAGAGTACATCTATGGTCAATCAACTAATGTACTGGATACCAAGAGCACTAGCAAGACCAATTTTCAAAATTCCCACTGCACATCTGTATTACCTGGGAGCACGAGATGACAACTTGATCTAACATCTCCACACAACAAAATATCATGCTCTAAAGAGAATAACTTGTCAAGAGAACATGGATCATGTAAATGATCTAATCAAGAATCAAGAGCCCACCATAGCACAATAACAAACATCTTCATATTAGATGGAGGTAACCATCTCATGACAACAAAGCAAAACTCCCACTCTAGTGTGATATTAAACATATCACATTAAATTACTATAATATGAAGCTGCAATTCCCCATGTGCTATAAGTTGAAGTTGCAACTCCCCATCTGCATGGAGATTACAAGGCACCACTAATCATTGTGTCCCTTCATTGTCCCTTGTGATCATCTTAGGTTTAAATCCATCTTCTTTTTCCTTCCTTGCAATAGAGACTCACCTTTCCACTCTCTGCCTACAAGCTAGTATAATATAAAATCAGAATAACGCATCTCAAACAAACCCATTTTTATCTCAGTTGGCGTCTACATATAGAAGAATACTTGTAAACAATACCCAGTTTTGTCCCCACACAAAAGAAGAAAATACTCACCTAGCCCAGAAAATATTTCAACTCCATCTCTTCTCCAATAACCATTCCTCACATGGATGACATAAAACTTGGCCAAATTCAAGACCCCTATAATAGTTTGTTACAATTCACGCCTAGCCCAACATGCCCTTCTATGCTCTAGTTTGTTTCTATTATCATTCAGTCTTGAGAATTACCGCAAGTGATCTTCTCAAAGAGCTTCTGAAAGCTTCTAGAACTTCCTCATAGAGGGAAAAGAGTTCAATTTCTCATTGATGTTGTCCTATGTATGGTGAATTCTGTTTAATTGCCTCTGGTTTGTTTAATCCTTTATTGGCCCATATTGGAGTATATCCACTAGGACCATACCTTGCACATCCTCTTTTTAGAACACTATCATATTAAATGTTGCACAGTTTTCAATCATTTTTATATGTGATCGACTTTGATGCCTTGTACTCTGAATTTAACAAAATAACAAGCCAACAAAAAATAGTATTTAGACAAAGGCACCCAATGATTGGAAGTCCCCATATGAAAATAACTATAGAAGTATGATCTTGTGTTCCAAATCCAATCTCTCCACAATACTAAGCATCCAAATGATTCTTCAAAGATGTGATCACTAGCATTAGACTCCAGCTTTAAATTCTCTACACCGGACTTAGGTAAGTACATCAACATCAAAATCCAATATTATTTTCCTTGACTTCACTCATAACACTTTTCTCATAATGTTCAAGATGTTTTATCAAAGAATTTAACACATCATCTTTTTTCTTTCTGTTAAAATTGTTCTTTCAGCCTCTCCAAAGGTCCATTTACTTTTTTTGTGGGGGTTCGTATCTTGTCCCATCGATGCCTCTTTTCTAACTTTCTTGAGCCATTATTTCAATCAAAAGCTTTAACTTTTTTGCTACGAAAATAACACCTCAACTCCCCACCGTATGCCATAGTTATGCCTATAGAAGAGTCATAATCTCTGCTACAAATTCTTGAGGCTTCTCATTTACAAGCTCTCAAAACTCTCAAAAAACAACCACACGTAAGCTAGCCTTCCTTCTCTGCTATGGCTATAGGAGTGTTTTCCCCCACTATTTTCCTTTCCTCTACAACAACCTTTTTATTTTGTTTTCAACGGCCTACTTCTCTACTTTGGTGCAATTATCTCCTTTAACCTCATAAGATCTAATACCAATTATAAAAATTAATAAACAAATTAGGAACAAACAACAAAGACACGAGATTTAGTGTGGTTTGTCAATTTAGCTACGCCCATTGAAGACAATAATACATTTGGTGTGAAATTCTGATGGAAACTTCCGACAGAGGATCAATTTTTTATTTTATTTTGGCTTTTTTTTTGTAATTCTACTAGATAACGTCATAATTGTGACCGTGCCGAGGTCAAAAAAAAAAAGTGAAAATGAAATCATTTTTATTAACCAACTGTAATTTAGGTTTGTATAGACACAACAAATAAATATGGTTTTTCATTGCCTAGGTTAACTCCCATTACATCAGAGATACGAAGCTGCTTCCCACCACTTTCGTAGAGCTGGTGTTGCTTTGGAAGTTGGTCACACCTTCAGCTTCAACATATACAATTGACCATCAATGTTGTTTCACAGGCTCAAGTGCTGCTTTGGAAGTTCTCAAACAGGTGTACTCAAAACCCCAATATTCATGTATTCTTCCCCCTACCCCATCTTTGGGCATGATTTGTCATATTTTCAATAGGTTGCGCAGATATCACCTGACTAATGTTATTGCTTTTCCTTGGCACTTACAGGAATTAAGGGATCTCTACCATTTCAAAGTCTCAATTTTTTCTCTGTAAACCCACAGACCATATTCTTCTACACCCAGCATAGCTATCTTCTCATTTCTGGTGTATAGTGTGAGTTTTATTGATTACAAACAAACCCTCTTTTGTTGTGCTTGAGATATCATATTTTCTAATACTTTTCTTTTCTTTGAATTCCTTACTTATTAAGAAAATATTTAATTCCTTACTTATTAATAAAATATTGAAATGTTTTATCCCTTCTATATTTAAACTTTGAAAATCTGGGATTATGTGTAATTGAAATGAGTTGTGAATAGTTGAACAGGTAAGAAACTAGGCCATGTCTCAATTTGGGGCTTTATGTTTTTGATGAACTATAGCATTCTTAATCAAATTTGGTAAGTGAAACTTCAATTATGCCAAGTGATTTGGGATTTGAGTGAATATGAAGACCTAGCCAACCTATATTTATTACCTCTAGGACTCAGAATTGTTTGTCGGATTACTGGTTGAGAAGGAGCTTTTACATTAAAATTTTATTCCCTTTCCTTGGCCCGTTGATTTTTCCTTTTCGTATTCTAGTTCCCAAGTATTTTGTATTTATGGTTATAGTCATAGTAAGGTTCTTCTTTGAGGTAAAACCATCCAAACATATTCTGATGTAATTTGAAATTCTGGAGTTTAATATATTGTTCCAATTGTTTTCATATTGTTGAACTATAATGTTTGAGTTTTATTGTGCATGTTGATGAGTATTTTAAGACAAGACTGCATGAATATGTAGCCTTTCATTAAAAACCTTTACTGCAATTGTGTAATAAACTCTTCAAGACAATCATGGGACACTTCAATAAGGCTTCAAAACTACCATAAGGGAGACAATCAGACCACACAATGCGACAAAAGATACTTTTTTTATTTACTCATTAAAGAACTCAAAAAACTCATTCCAACCACTTGTGACAGGTTTGAACAACTCCCAATGACCATTGGTCCTTTAGGTGTAACTGGGTCTATTATGTTTATTTGACCAATTTTTAGGCCACAAATCATCAATCCCTGGTCTTAGAAACAAATAGATGACCTTTTTGATATACTTTGCATAGATTTAAGTTTTTTCGAAAACTTTGCACAAGTTTCTTTTGAACATACTTGTCAAAAAGTACATTGTCATAGTTTTAGGGCCTCAATTAGGCCTATTTCTCAATGAAAATACCTTATAAATAGTTCACACTTGCAAACCAATGACATAGAAACCTCTAATTTGACTCCAAACTAAAGGATCCAAAACCCCTTGGAGCCTAAACCTTTCAAAATTTTATTAGAATTGAGAGATCCATTAATGGACACCCACTACTTTTATTGATCTTCATTCCATTAAACATTTTACCTTATAGCCCAACGTTATTCTTGATACTTTCTCTATTTCTCTATATCTAGCATCTTCACTCAATAGTCTATGACAATCCCATTAATCACACCATAAATCTGCCCTATCACCATCTCCAATAAGTCAGGCTATGTGATTAGTGATTAGTGATTTGCATGACAACATAAAGTTCCAAATAACCAACCCTCTCAGAGGATTTCAAATTGTTAACATTATGTGTCTTTCCTGGCAATCCAAATACTTTTCCATCGAGAATTTCACCCATTTCTAGTCTAGATTATGGTTCATATTCCAGACCAGATTCTCCCCCATTGCTTCATTCATAAGATGTCAATTCCTCAATCTAGCACCCCCTGACACCTGGTTCTGACATTTTTTTCCCATGCTAACAAAGGGATTTTATCTTGATCTTGGCTTCCATTCCAAAGACTCTCATACTTTTTTCTATAGCCTTAATAATTTTAACATGAATTTTAAGACATGATACTGGAAAAGAGGATTAATAGAAACAATAGATTTTAGCATTAAAATGCAACCCGATGAAGATAGCCATCTACTCTTCCACCCTTCTAGCCTTTTCCTACATTGATCATCAAGATTATTCCAAATGAAGGAATTGCCAATACCTTGAAACAGGGGTATGACAAGAAACTTACGAGGTTCCTATATTTACTCTTGGAATCCTTGAGATTGCTCTCTTCTTATCAAGGCATGTGTTAAAGAAGAAAATCTCTAATTTATACCATTTGATAGATTGTCCAAAATAGTTACAGTATGCTTCTAAGGTTTCTTTCATTACTCTTACTTCTCTCAAGGAAGCTTCTCCCAATAATAAGTGTAATCAACAAATTGTAGATGACAAGAATTCTCAATTCCAAGCACAATCTTCACCTTTGTCCACAAGTTGTTTCCTTACTTGCTACTAATGAGATGTCCCAAGCCTTCAACCATGATAATGAATTAAAAGGGCGACAATGGGTCACCTTATTGTAGTCTTCACGAGGCCAAAAAAATGCCTTAAGGACTCCCATTGACCAAAATTGAATAACATGGATGACAAATGCAAATTGTAACCCATGAGATCTAATGCTGATCAAATCCAAAGGTTTCCATTATCTTTAGAAGGAATTCTATGTCCACCTGATCATATGCTTTTCTAATATCTATTTACCAAAACATTATTTTTGTTTTCACGCATCTAATTTAATGAATAGCCTCATGAGAAATAATAATTCCCTCGAATATCGACCAAAAATAAGAATAATTCCCTTAGCTATTGATCTATTCAGAGAAAAACCACCCTGCTCTTTTGAGATGACATCAAACAAAGCTCTTTTTAGTCTATTAGCCATTACCTTTTATATTACCTTGTAAAATGTATTACATGACGAAATAAGACTAAACTCATCAAATGTTTGAACCTCCTCTTTCTTAGGGATTAGTGCAATCAATGTATTGTTGAAATCTTTAAGAACTTCACCTTCTCTCCTTGATCCTTCTACTACCTCCAGAAAGTCATTGCTAAATACATCCCAGATCTTCTTGAAAAGAGACTACAGAAATGCCATCAGAGCCAGGGGATTTATCCCTTTCCATTGAGAACAAAGAATCTTTTACCTCTTTGATACTATATGGCATGTTCATGCATCATTTTATTTTGTTTCTCCTTAATAATAGCCAGTATGGTATCCAGAACTCGATTAAAGGATCTAGAGCCACCCACAACCTTTAACAATTTTTGAAAGTACCAAACCGCTTCTAAATTAATTTTTGCCTCTTCCCTAATCCAATGCCCAGAGTTTTTCTTAATCATGGAAATTCTATTGATTTATCTTCTAGCTTTCAAAAATTTATGGGAACACTTTGTGTTTCAGTATCCTTCCTTTAGTTAGCATTCTCTGGATTTTTGTCACCATAAAATTTCCTCTCTTGCAAGAGACTCATTGTACTTAGCTTTTAGAAATTTTTCCTCTTAGAATTTTGCATTGTCCATGCCATTTTGAATTACTTTGTTATTCCATGGTTACAACTCTTTTTAAAGCCTTATATTTTGTTCAAAGATATTGCCAAATTGAGATATGTTCCACACTCCTTAATCTGACGTTTTAGGAATTTTATTTTTTATTTTTATTTTAAATGAAGGCTTTCTTCCCATATCATTAGGGGAATCTTTCCACCATTTGGAGACTAGAATTCTAAAATTGACATCTCTAAACCACATTTTTCTATTTTGAATGGACATCAAATGGGGGCACCATCCTCTTGAAGCCTCAACATAACCAGGAAGTGACTAGAGCCTATAATAGGGAGTATCTCTGCTTAAAAAACCACTTGAAGTTTTGCTCATTTTCTAGCTAAAAATAATCAATCTTTTTTTTAGCAATGTATGAGAATCATTGTTTCTGATTTGTCTAGGTGAATGAACCATGAGAGAAATAAACTTGAAATAAACTACCCCTAATAAAATAGTTCTTAAAGTCACTTTAAGAAGACCCTAAATGCCTTAAGCCTCTAGTTTTGTCTGTGAAATTAAGACAAGCATTTCTCTGTTTGGGAATTCAGGAAAAGGCCCTTACTAGCCTCTTCACACACCCAACCTTGATCTCAACTTGGAGACATATGAATGTCTTTAAACTGAACCATTGGATTGTTATCTTCACACTGAACATAGTCAACCCTTTCTTTGGACACCTCTTGTTATATCTAGTCTTCCTCATTCAATTATCTTTGCTCTAAAAGTCCTTTAAGAACTTATCCTTGAACAATCCTTCCTAGTTCACCAAGAAAATTCTTTAAACTTTCTTCTTCCAAGAAAAAAACTAATAATTGTGTCTATTATGGCAGCACCGATTGAATGAAGGATACTTCTTCCCTATAATTTAGGGGGCTCCTCCTAAATCTACATTACTTTTATTAAACATTGGTTCTTCAAAATATTTACACAAGTTTCTATGCCCTCTTTTGTTCCTCCACAACACCTATCATGATCACTTCCCCATTATTTTTCTCTGGATCATTTCTATAATTGTCCTTTTCATTTTCTTTTGATGTGTTGACCAAAGCCCTTTCTCTTTGGCTTTTTTCTATACTTGTTGTGTCACCATTTGGGGTAGATCCATAATATTCCTTCGGGTGACATGTTAAAGCCCTATCAGGTTGTAAGGGTCTCAGCCTACTAATATTTTATTTTCTACATTTTATTCTCCCTGATTCTTATAGATGATGATTATGATGAAGAAGATTTGAAAATATTCATTTGATAATGATTATGAAGAAGAAGATTTGAAAATGTTCATTTGATGATGATTATGAAGAAGATTTGAAAATTTTGCACCAATCTGATTTGGATCGAGGCTCAATTTCAAATCTTCTTCATCAATCACCATCAACCATTTTCCAAGAGCAACACCTTTCTCTATATGATTCTTGGTTTACATTTCCCTGTAATCCTGATGCAAAATGATTCCATGAATTACGTCAGGGGTATAATGCATTCAAGAAAAAGGCATCATGGTCACAATTCTTTAGAGACACAACATAATTTAGACACAATATAATTGAGACACAACATAATTGAGACACAACATAATTCAAGAGGAACACCTTTCTCTATATGAATCTTGGTTTACATTTCCTTGTAATGTTGATGCAAAATGATTCCATGAAGTACGTCACAAATATAATGCATTCAAGAAAAAGACATCATGGTCACACTTCTTTCGAGACACAACATAATTGAGACACAATATAATTGAGACACAACATAATTGAGACACAATATAATTGAGACACAACATAATTGAGACACAACAAAATTGAGAAACATAAATGTAGGCATCATGGTAACAATTCTTTGGAGACACAACATAATTGAGTGGTATACCCAGACAATGCAACACAACCACTACTCCTCTAGCTCAAAGTTGACACTATAGGATCCAAAAACCATCCTTATCTATGGTTTTTGGACCCTACAGTGTCAACTTAGAACTGGAGGAGTAGTGGTTGTGGTGCATCGTCTAGGTATACCACTCAATTATGTTGTATCCCCAAAGAATTGTGACAATGATGTCTATGCATTTATGTTTCTTAGCAGTTGTGTCCCAAGACCCCTTATGACCCCTTATGACCCTTTACAACCCCTAAGAATACATCTTAGAGGTCTTAAAGTGTCGTAAGGGGTTATAAGATGCTCCTAGGAGGGGCCAGATGAGATTCCACCTTCACGTGGTTGGCCCTGTTAAGTAGAGAATGTTAAACTATTCTTGAAACAAAGAGAAGCTCAATATTGCAGGGTCCTGGGGACAAAAAATTTGTTTGTAGTCTTTTGTTCATGAAACCATCAAAATTTGTTACGCTTCTGCAACTCATCAAAACTGGAGGTCTGAAGGAATAAATTATTTGGTCAATTATGAGAAGGTAAAGAAAAGATAGTATTATTGTATCTTTCGTTTCGTTTATCCATTCATATTATTATCGATGATCAACAGGTATAAGTCTTCCCCACCTTACCCAATAGCTAGGACTAAAGATAGCAGAGCTCAAGAGACCATAATAGTTGGTCTCCGTCTTTGGTTCATACGATTGAGGAAATGTTTTACCTTTCGTTAGCTCATCAAATGTGGTGATTTGAAAGAATTTAATAGATAATATTTTAATGTATGACGTACATTATTTTAGTTTGATGCTACACAAATTTATCTATTTCCCACACTTTTTGACTGTGGAGATAATGATAAATATGCATCCCCTCCTGTGGCCTGAGTAATGCAGGTCACAAGAGGAGATTATTCATTATCGTTGTCCTCCTAGTCGACAAGTGTATGAAGTAGATAAATTTGTGTAACGTCAACTTAAATAATATATGTTATCATGAAAATATTCTATTAAATTCTTTTAAAATCCCCATATTTGATGATCTAATGAAAGGTAAACCATTTTGTCAGTAATATGGACTATAATGGTCTCTTGAGCTTTGTTATCTTTAGTGTGTCTATCTATCAATTATTCAACGCCCCTAGCAACTATTTCGATGACGATGCCATACTAACGATGGGGTTACCATCGTAAATGTCTCCAGAGAACCGTTGGGAAATCTACATTTTTTACGCTAGAGTTCGACGACGATGCTATACTTTCTATGGGATTACCGTCAGAAATGTCTCCAAAAAATCATCGGTAAATCTACATTTTTGATGCTCGGTTCGATGATGATGCTATACTAACGATGGAGTTACTGTCATAAATGTCTCCGAACAACCATCAATAAATCTATATTTTTGACGCCAGGGTTCAACGATGATGTTATACTAATGACGAGATTACCCTCGAAAATGTCTCCAGCCAAACATCGTGAAATCTACATTTTCGACGCCAGGGTTCGACGGTGATACTATACTAGCGATAGGGTTTCCATTGGAAATGTCTCCAGACAACCATTGGGAAATCTACATTTTTGACGCCAGAGTTCGATGATGATGCTATACTTCCAATGGGATTACCATCAAGAATGTCTCTGGATAACCGTTGGGAAATCTACATTTTTGATTCTCGAGTTTGATGACAATTCTATACTAACGACGGGGTTGCCATCAGAAATGTCTTCGCACAACCATGGGGAAATCTACATTTTTTACACTTGGGTTTGACAGTGATGCTATACTAACGACAAGGTTACCATTGGAGATATCTTCGAATAACCATTGGGAAATCTACAGTTTTGAAGCCATGGCTCGATAGTGATGCTATACTAATGATGGTGTTACCATCAGAAATGTATCTGGATAACCGTCAGGGATTCTATACTTTCGACAGGGATAGCGTCAGAAATTTTATTATGAATTGTGTATTTGTGTGGTCATTTATGATGGTTATCATTGTTGGAATGGTGACAGTTACTATCTCAGTAGCAATTTGTGATGAAATAACTCTGACGATAGCTTTTATCAAATAACCAATAGGTGTTGAATATTTGACAGATAGCTGTCAGAATGAGGCCTCAAATGTACTAGTGAGAGAAGAGAATTTATATTTTATTCAGTCATTGTAGCTTAATTACATTAGGTTTTCCCCTCATATGTAAAATAGTCTTCAAGATAAGATGAAGAGACAAACAAAAGAAAGATGAAATGAACAGTTAAGGAAGAAGAAATGAACAATTGGACTTCACATCCAACAAATAGGAGTGTTGAACATTTTTTTCAAATTTAGTGTTTGTGCATGAGACTACATAAACAAACATACGAGGCTATAAGGGAAATGGACAATTAAGGATATGCTTTATATTTGTTGCATGCTGAGGGAGAGGTGGATGGTGTTGGAATTTTATTTCCTCCCACTATTCATTCTTTTTCACTCATGTTTTTAGTTATGGTAAGGGGGATGATAGGGTAGTGGCAGGGAAGCTCAAAGCCACCACCCATGGCTATGATGCACATGCTCAAAGACCTATCTCATACTATGTTCATTCTAAGTGGAAAGAATATAAATGGTGCCACTTATTAATATTATCAATCATATCTTAGTGTGCAATGGGTATATATAAGACACGTGGAAGGGTAATTAGGGAAACAAAATTGGTATTTTTATAATAAATGAGGTATGTCAGTCAGCCATTTAACAAATTTTGTTTGTGCAACAAAGTTCTCAGTGGAGAAGTGATATGTTCAAATCAACTATGCAGTTGAAAAAACACCTTTGAATGGGGAAGACAGGTAGACTCTAATATCAATAGGATCATGTTATGTCTGGATGAGAGGGTGGGATAAAGTTAAAGAGATAGATATAGGTAGAGATGGGGAGAAACTGTTGGATGATATTAGAATTGGGTACTACTGATGTTGTTGGCATTCATGTTTTGTCACTAATGTAAACATATGTTTCTATGGAGAGAACCAACTGGTTATTACTATTGTATGATGACTGACCGAAGTGTACAGATGATTCAGAACAAGAGAAGATGATGATATGTAGAAGGATGTGTGATGATCTTATTCCTAAGGTAGCTTGGATTAATATTGCATATTGGAATTGTTATAGATGTTTTAGTGAAGACTAGTTTCTAGACTGTGACAGTGATGCTTGACAGAGCGAGTCTCTATGTTTTGGGGATATCTTACAGGTGATGATGATTCACGTTATGCAATATTAAGATATGACATAAGGCATATTAAGTAATTTTTGTTATTTATCACAAGTTGTGTGATTGTTAGTGACGTCAGCTATAGTGTGTATTCTGGAGGAGACCTATTTGCGGCCGACTTCAGAGATATAGCATGCATTATGGATTGAGATCGTGGATTGTGGATTATATCTGATGTATTGTAATTCATGTTTACTTGTTTTAGGTATTGTGTGTATCTTAGCAAGGGGTTAAATAATTATTTTTATATTGGGAAAAATTATTTGGCCGACCTAATTAATTATTGTAATAGGATATATATGAGAGATCTTTTCTTTTAAAAATATGGGGGTATGATGAGAAGGAAATTAAAAAGATAGAGAAGTGTGGAAGCTATGAAGCTTGATTCACTGCTGGATGTAGAGAAGAGTTTGTGATTATAGTACTTCATTATAACTGACCAAGCAAAGAAAATTGCTATGAGACAGTTCACTCGATTGTATATTTCTTATATACACTTGTTCGGATTGTAAATTCTTGAGGGTGCCTTAACCTTCTCTGGGCAATATGCCTAGGAAGTGAGCCCACTATTACTCTTGAATCCTAAAAGGGTCTATCCTTTAATAGGGATTGTGTACTGTAATCTTTTAACAGGGATACTATTGTAATAGGGAAAATATGGATAGGGTTTAGAACAATGTTGGTTTTCTCATAAAAGTGACCCTATGCACATATTATCCACTTACATTTAATTGTTATGATAAGGGGCGCAAATCTGGAAATGTTTGTAAAGGAAAATAGAATAAAATATATACCTATGAAAAAGAACCTGCTGAAAACCCTGTCAGACGGTCTCAGAAACTGTTAATTTTTGCGCGTCTAAAACTGAAACTACGAGATCTACAAAACCCAGAAATCTTCTTCTGATTTGGCTCAATTCCAGTTTTAACCCTCAATTTAATGTCGACCTTGACCCAGAATTTCTGATTCTGACCAAGGGCAGAATCGACCTTTGATTCTGACCTAAAATATCTGACAGAATATCTATTTTTGGATCCTAATAGTTTTTTGAAAAGGGTATCTGAATCTGCACTCCAACTCATTTTTCCAAACCTGTACCTGCAAGAAAAAAGGATTTGTTTGTTGGGGGGGAGGGTTTTGCCTTGGTCAAACCCTAGTTTTGGAATTAACCTTATAATTGACTTGAAATTGCATAAATAAATAAATTCACCTTCCTTGTATAGAAACCCTTATGGCGGATTCAAATCTTAGATCCACAAGGATGAATGCTTGAAGTTGTTTGAACCTTGTAGAAGAGTATGATGTTGATCTACCATGCCAACTCATGGCTCCATGGAAGTAAATGTGCTCAAGTACTTGAATTGAGAATGAAAGAATGTAGATGTCTTGAATGCTTGAGAGGTCTTGAGATTGCTTGATAACTTGTAGATAATAATGGATTGCCTTTCGACCCACTTAGGATCTTTTTCTTAGGAGAAATGAGAGAGGAAAGCCCTTCTTTTATAGTGATATTGGGCACAAAGCCCAACATAGAAATCAATAATTAAGGGTCCATGGCACAAAAATCTAGAGAGGTGCACATGGAGAGGAAATTAAATTAAGGTCTTGACACAAAACTCTAGAAGGGGTCCACCCTTAAGGTAGAAATAATTATTTAAGAGCATTGTCACAAAATTTGAGGTAAGGCCAACCCCAAAGTTAATTTGAGCATTAGGAAGAAAACTCAAGAAAGGCTAATCTCAAATAATAAATTAGGAATCATACACAAATTTTGAGAAAGCTCCACCTCAAATATTAATTTGAGAATTCGTCACTTAACTCAAGAAATAATGGCCCTGAAGAGGGAAAAGATGAAATTTTGACAAAACCCCAAAACTGGGACACAACCCCAAGGACCCCGGACCTTGGGATTAAGTTTGAGGTTGACCTTGACCTAGGTTAGGGTCAAGGTCAACACTGACCTAGGTCAAGGTTGAGTTTGACCTTGACCCAGAGGGTCAGGACCTCGGGAAATGTGACCAAGTCTCAGAAAATAGAGAAAAAGGCAGAAAAAGGGGCATAACAAGCACATAAGCACATGAAACTCCACGGAAGCATGAAAGTGTCTAAATCAAGACCAAAATGACCTACTAGGGAGGGCTAAAAGGTCTCAACATGGAGTGCATCCAGTTTAAGATGATACATTTATCCCCCACTTTAGCGAGAGTATGGGCTCAACACAAACTCTTGGTAAAGTAGAATGAAAATAGAAGAAGAAAGGCCTATTATGATTAAGGATGCAAGGAATCCATGAAGCCCTCAATGAACTTGAGTCCTTGTTAAATAAAAAAGAATAATAGGAGAGAGAAAAGAAGAGAGAGGAGTGGCTAACTCACCCAGTAAGATGTGTGTATGTCATTGTGAACCACAAAAAGGATAGGATGACCCACCAAGCAAGCACTTGATAGTCACACCATAAAGTTGTGCTCCTTCAGGCGGCTTTGTGCATGTAGTACATCTTCTGATAGCTTTTATGAAGTACCCATGGATCCATATCCTTATATCACCATGGAATACATTTGTAAAATGTGTATCTCTTCACGATTTAGCAACTTATGTGCGTTACCTTATGAGGATTTAGCATATTGAATTTTAATTGAATGCATATCTCTTCAAGATTAAATTATGTGTGTTACCTTCAGAGGATTTAACATGCTACAAAACAAAAGGTTAGAACAAAAATGCAAATATATAGAATGAGGGAGGCCGTATATATGCCCCCTCCTTAAGATGGCAAAATACATATTATTTTGACATGTTAAGGAAAGAAAAGAACAAGGATAAAGCCTTCTTCCACATCAAGACAATATCCATAGACAACACCCAGTCCAAGCCAAGAAGGTCACAACTCCTATGAGGCCATGGAAGGGACGAATGCAAAGAGATATCATGCAAGAAGTGAAAAAGTAACCGTTGTGAGGGATAGCACACTATTCAGTTTCCAAGGTGAGAGATTTATCAACCATGGAAACCCTGTTAGGATTGAATTATACTGAGAGGGGGGGTGAATCAGTATTATAACAGCTAATTAAATTTTTTTACCATTTGAACACTAACCATACAATTGCAGTAAAGGAAAGAACATAAACAAATAACACAGAACTCATAACACCATGATTGGTTTATGAGGAAACCCTGGCCAAGGGAAACCCCTGGTGGGGATGATACCCACAAGTATGTACGAAAGTATAATGTCCCTGTAAGGATACCTAGCCCTATTAGGAGCTGAATATTACATAGTACATTTCCCTGTTAGAGGAATAACAACCCTGTTAAAGGTTCACAACACCCTGTTAGGGGCCAATGAGCTTACAACTCTTACAATGTAATTCTG
>MU226768.1:1189905-1205106 GCA_018584345.1 Thuja plicata
TGATAGTTCCTGTATAGCTCTGTCATTCACATGTCTACTCTTCATACACTTCTCTCTCTCTCTCTCTCTATATATATATATATATATATATATATATATATATAAAATCTTTACCAAAAATATCTTACATATATATCTTTTTACTTTACAAAGTCGACTCTCTATATAAATATTACAAACAGTACTAAGTTGGCCTTCAATAAAAAATACATTTAATATAGTAAATATCAAATGCATATTCAGCACTCTTTCATATTCAAAGTATAGACTATCAATAAAAAAAATACAACTTCGATTTCCTAGAGTCCAAGTCATACTCCCTTATTCTTCGCTGATGTCCAACTGCTCCATGTCGTTGTTCTCTGTTGTCTGTCAATCTTCAAATCCTTATAACTTATCATAAACTTAACCAAATCCAAATCTATCTTAGTTGTATGTTATAAATACTCCATACTTTCTTCCACTAAGCTCACATGCCTTAATTCATCGATCTCTGTCTTCGATATCCAAAACAATATTGTACCTCTATTTCTGTACTTAGTCAATTTTGGACATACCAAAACTTATCTTCAAAACAATCAATCTTAAACCTAGATGTGTTGGCATAAATGACAACCAAAAAGTGAATCACATTACCCAAATTGATCACTGGCCAACAAACCCAATGTCAAACAATGAAATAGGTTATAATCAAGGACATGGATCCTCAATGCAAACCAAAATTTTTATGTATGATTAGATATCACATAATAGATAAATACTGCTTAACAAAGGGAAAAGTGGATCTTGGAAAGATAGAAATGAAGGAGATGGAATAATTCCCCCCCCAAGCATAGGAACAAGGATGAAAGGGGACCTATTTTATCATTCACAACACTATTCAAGACAACGAGCCCCCAAGGATTAGGCTAACATTGTTTACATAATGTGGAGCTCCATAATAGGAAAATAAATGTTATTTAGAGAAAATAGGATTGAAATATAACTCATCACCACATGATATGTAAATAAATTTACTATCAATGAGCTACCTAATCTTATAATGTAAAGCTTGACATTCATTAGTAGAGTGATCATGAAATATATGATACAAACAAGAAGGAAGAGTCTTCAAGTATGGACTACATTTCTTTTTGCGTTTAGGTCTAGTAATCATCTTAGCACAAAGGAGTTTAGGCAAAAGAACTTCTTGGTCAAAGTCCTTCATAGGGTCCTCATGTTTTGAAGTGTTATTTGAGATGTTGGTAACATTGATATGTTGTTAGTGATTAAATCCCAATCCATAAGAATTCTCATGCCCCTCATTCTGTAAGGGCATTTGAATTCCATGTTTATGCTTACCACATCCTTGACCATGGAATCCTTGTTTAACTAGTAAATGATAACCAGGACCATAACAAGAAGCCATATCAGAAGGATTCAATGGAATTTTGGTAGTCACTATGTCATCATTAGTAGAAGTGATAGATTCATAGTGGGTAGAAACAATGACAAAACTTTTGTGAAGGGAATGAGAATTAGAAGCAAAATCTCATTGTTCAAACTCTCTTTGTTGCTTCATAAAATCAAGATTAGAAACCTTAAACTCTCCAATAAAGGTAGGATCAAAATCCAAGGTTACCCAATCATCTCTAGGAAGAGCATTAGAGGAAGAAGGATTACTATTAGGAATATGAATATTGTGGGTTTGAATATTCAAACAAGGATTTGGTGCATCATCCACATGAAGTGTATACACCATGTTGTTGTGAATAAACTTGACTTTACAGTGAAGGGTGGAAGGAACAACATACATCTCATGCAACCAAGGTCTACCCAAAAGGAGGTTATAATTAAGAGGTCCAGGCATAACATGAAATGGAGTATTTAGGATGACCAGACCTACTTTGATAGGTAAGGTAATGATGCCCAAAGTGTTCTTATCAATGTTATCATAGCTACATATAGGAGCATTGTCAGGTTGAATAGTTGAAATATCGGATTTAATCACTTTGAGCATGTCCATGATACAAATATTAAGCCCAGATCCATTATCAATCAAGGTCCTACAAATGATACTCTTATTGATAGTAATAACAACCATAAGAGCATCATATTGATTTTATACTTCTTTAGAAGGTAAATCCTTTTGAGTAAATACAATGTCAGGAGGACCCGGGGTAGCATGCATGCACTGTAAGAAGGCATTGATGTTATCTTGATTAGGAGGTAGAGTGGGAAGAGTTTCTAGATATTTTTTCAAGGCTTCATGGTAGGTAGGTAAAGTCAAGAGAAGATCTCGTAAAGAAATTTTGGTAGGGGTATTGCGCAATTGGTTTATCAAATCATACTCCTTGCTAGGAAGACGGGGTGGAGGAGGAAGAATGGGTTAAGAAGGTGGTAAAGAAGTAGGAACCACTGGATTAGGTTGAGGGTTATTCCTTGTACAATAGTCATGAGCTATCAAATCTTGATCATTGAAAGACTCTAAATATTCCATAGGTTTACCTTTGATTGTAATGCGAGGACAACCTTTGATAGTCAACAAGGGTTTTGGATAAACCATGTTAGTTGTCTCAACACTACAAATAGGTTCACAAGAAGGAAGCAAAGAATACATCCTAGGAGTAGATGAGGTAGGATCTTGATTCTCCATATGATCATCACTAAGAGGGAGAGCATTAAGGGAATTCATATAATTCTCCGCTAATGCCTCATCACTAGAAGGAATCCAAAATGGGGGTAAAGCATCTATAATGTTTTCTTCTTTCTCTAAAATGTCTGCATAAGGGGAGTGTGTTTTAGAAAAGGAGTCACCATCATGTATGAATACGTCATCCATTAATAAATCACCCTCTTGTATCTAAGCATCTTCACGAGGAGGGGATAAATCAATGTCTTTATCCAAGGATTCATCCGAAAAAGTAGAATCATCCACAATGGCTTCATGAGGAAGAGAGTAATCAATATCCTAATTCAAAGGTTCATCCCAAATAGGAGGATTATCATCCCTATCAATAAAACACATTGTAAAATTTTTGGAAAATACTTGAAATAACTTGTGCAACATAATAAAGAATAAAAAAATGCATAGAAAATAGATCTAGATATATCCAAATGCATTCAAATGAAATTTATAAGCATGAAAAATGTAAATGAAAGAAATGTTATGATTTTTAATTTTTGAAATATCAATGCAAGAGCATAAAAGAAATCTACTTTTAAATGCATATAAGATCTAACACAAGACACAAATCTAACACCAAAAAGAAAGAGTTGTCTGTCGCGGGTTCACCAAAATGTAATAGGGAAAATATGGATAGGGTTTAGAACAATGTTGATTTTCTCATAAAAGTGACCCTATGCACATATTATCCACTTACATTTAATTGTTATGATAAGGGGTGTAAATCTAGAAATGTTTGTAAAGGAAAATGGTATAAAATACATACCTCCAAAAAAGAACCTGTTGAAAACCCTGTCAGATGGTCTCAAAAAATATTGATTTAAATGCTAATAAACCAAAAGTATGAGATCTACAAAACCCAGAAATCTTTTTTCGATCTGGCTCAGTTTCAATTTTGACCTTCAAGTCAACGTCGACCTTGACCCAGAATTTCTGATTTTGACCTAGGGTAGAATCGACCTCTGATTATGACCTAAAATCTCTGAAAAAAATTCTCTTTCTAGATCCTAATAGTTTGCCAAAATGGGTATCCAAATCTACACTCCAACTCACTATTCCAAACCTGTACCTATAAGAAAAATGAATTTGTTTGTCAAGGGAGGGGTTTGCCTTGGTCAAACCCTGATTTTGGAATTAACCTTATAATTGAATTGAAATTGCATAAATAAACAAAGTAAATAAACAAATTCACCTTGCCTGTATAGAAACCCTTGTGGTGGATTTGAATCCTTATATCCACAAGGATGAATGCTTGAAGTTGTTTGAACCTTGTAGAAGAGTATGAAGTTGATCTACCATGCCAACTATGGCTCAATGGAAGTAAATGTGCTCAAGTACTTGAATTGAGAATGCAAGAATGTAGATGCCTTGAATGCTTGAGAGATCTTGAGATTTCTTGATAACTTGTAGATAATAATGGATTGCCTTTCGACTGCCTTAGGATCTCTTTTTTAGGAGAAATGAGAGAGGAAAGCCCTTCTTTTATAGTGATCTTGGGCACAAAGGCCAACATAGAAAACAATAATTAAGGGTCCATGTCACAAAACTCTAGAGAGGTGCACATGGAGAGGAAATTAAATTAAGGTCTTGACACAAAACTGTATAAGGGGTACACCCTTAAGGGAGAAATAATTATTTAAGAGCCTTGTCACAAAATTGGAGGTAAGTCCAACCCCAAAGTTAATTTGAGCACTAGGCACAAAACTACAGAAAGACTAATCTCAAATAATAAATTAGGAATCCTACACAAAGCTTGAGAAAGGGCCATCTCAAATATTAATTTTTATAATTTGACACTTAACTCAAGAAATAATGGCCCCGAAGAGGGAAACAATGAAACTTTGACGAAACCCTGAAACTGGGACACAACCCTAAGGACCCTAAACCCTGGGGTCAAGGTCGAGGTCGACCCTGACCTAGGTCAGGATCAAGGTTGACCCTGACATAGGTCAAGGTTGAGGTCAACCCTGACATAGGTCAAGGTCAACGTCAAACTTGACCTAGGTCAAGGTTGAGGTCGACCTTGACACAAAGGGTCAGGACCTTGGGATATGTGCACAAGTCTCAGAAATAGAGGAAAAAGGCAGAAAAGAGGGGCAAAACAGGCACATAAGCACATGAAACTCCATGGAAGCATGAAAGTGTTTGAATCAGGACCAAAATGGCCTACTAGGGAGGGATAAAAGTTCTCAACATGGAGCGCATCCATTTTAAGATGATACAACTATACTATCAGTACATCATTTGTGGGTGCTATTTCCCACCGGGGCTTTACCTTTAAAAAGGTTTCCTCGACAACAAAGGATTGTGTTAAATGTGTTGGCATTTACTATGTTATCATTTGAATTGAAGTTTTGGTTTATAAAGTTTAATGTTTAATAATTTATCTCACAACTGATTCACCCCCCTCTCAGTTATGCTTGTGGACTGTTATTCCTAAAAATTGGTATCAGAGTTGCTAGTTCTTAGAGAGAAAGCTTAACAACTTGAGGTGATTCTGGAGATGACTTACTACAGGAAGGATAGTCCAAAATTTGATCCTGAAAACTTTCACAGTTGGAAGAATAAGATGAGAACACATTTGCTATGTTTGGGAATCGACTACTAGATTATCACAAAAAGGAAGGAAAAGTTAAAGAATGAGGATGCACTAGAAAAAGCTACTGAAGATGAAAATAAGTTATTTTCATGTAACATGGTCACAAGGGAATCATTGATTAGCACACTTTCTGAAGGCAATTTCACAGAAGTGAAAGAATTAGATTTTGCACATGAAATTTGGACAAGATTGGAAGCATTGTATGAAGGAGATAAGTTTACAAAAGAGGCAAAGCTACAAAAATGGAGGACAAAGATGAAATCATTGAAATTTAAATGATGATGAGAAAATTACAGCATATGCACAAAGAATTACTAAAGTGGTTATTGGCATCAGGAACTCTAGAGTTACTTACAGTGAGGAAAAAGTGATTGCGAAGATTCTCAAATTTTTGACACCTGCATATAGAACTAAAGTACAAGCTATAAAAGAGATTATAACTTTGATAATGAACTTTAGTAGAGAGATGTTGATTGGAAAACTAAATACTTTTGAGGCTGCACATCTAGGAGATTTTCTACCTAAAGTTGAGTCAACATTCAAGGAGACTATGTATAGAAACAAATAGACCTTATCTGGAACTGCGAGCACCAGCAATAGTGACTTGAGAGAAGAACTTGGAGACTATGCTGATGAATGGGAACATATATAGGAAGAAGAAAGAAATGTATATGAAGTGGTAGCCCTGATCGCTAGAAGAGAAAAGAGAGGTAAGGGTAAATTTGAAGGAAAGTTACCTTTGAAATGTTTTTCATGCAACAAGATAGGTCATTTTGCATCTCGATGGCCTATAAGGGTTCCAAAACATAAACCTAAGTTTTACAAATCAAAGTATCCAAAAGATAAGGAATGGTATTATGATCTACCTAAGATTGTGAAACCATATAATGCTTTGTGTAGAGAGTGTATTATGGGGAAGTAGACTAGAAGCAGTTTTAAAAGCAAATCTTATTCAGCAGAATGGAAGTTGGATCTGGTACATACAGATCTGTGTGGTCCTACAAGAATAGGATTTTATTATGGTGAAAGGTACTTTATACTTTTTGTTGATGACATTTCTAGAATGATGTGGGTTACATATTCAAGAGAGAAATACGAGGAATTTGACAAATTTAAGATATTTAAAGCAAAAGTTGAGAATGAATTAGGTTTGAAGATAAAATGTTTGAGATAACATAGAGGTGGTGAGCTTACTTTAGATTTATTTAATATCTACTGCGAAGAGCATGGAATATTCAAACAGACATCTGCGCCTAGGAGACCACAACAGAATGGGATAGTAGAGTGAAGAAATAGAACAATTTTAGATGTCGCAAGAACTATGGTGCTGGAAGGAAATGTATCACATGTTCATTGGAGAGTTCATTTGTTAGTACTGTTGTTTACACCTTGAACATAATTTAGATCATAGGGTATAAGTAAGAATCCTTATGAATTAGGGTTTGATCATACTCCTACTGTAAAATATTTCTGAATATTTGGAAGTAAATTCTATATCAAAAGAGATGATGAGATAGGGAATTTTGATGCTAGAAGTTCTGAAGGTATCTTCCTTGGTTATTCTACTAAGAGAAAAGCCTATAAATGTTTCAATATGAGATTGAGGAAGTTGATTGAAATCACTAATGTGTAAAGTTTTAGATTAAGGAAAGAGTGTATGACTGTGGTCAGATTGTAGAGATAAAAGAGGTCACTACTGATCATGCAAAACCTTTGGATATTAATGATGAGATTGAAGATGAATCAATTGATCCTACTGAAACTCCTAAGACTCCAAAGTATATTAAGAAGAACCATCTTGAAAATCAAATCATTGATAATGCAAGTAAAGGAATGATGACAAGATCAAAAGTAAGAGATGAAATTTGTTTAATTTCTCAAGTTGAGCCAAAAACTACTGATGAAGCATGTAGAGATTAATCTTGGACTAAAGCTATGCAGGAAGAACTAAAACACATAAAGAAAAAACAACACTTGGGAAGTGGTTCCAAGAACTAAAAACAAAAATGTGATAGGAACTAAATGGGTTATCAGAAACAAAATGGATGAGGAAGGAACAGTGGTAAGAAATAAGGCTAGACTAGTTTGTAAAGGCTACTCGAAATAAGAAGGCGTAGACTTTGAAGAAAAATTTGTTCTTGTTGCTAGGTTGGAAGTTGTGAGATTATTTCTTGCTTATGTTGCACATGAAGACTTTAAAGTATATCAAATGGATGTGAAATCTACATTCTTGAATGGCGATTTGGAAGAAGAAGTGTACATAGAGCAACCTGATGGGTTTCCTTTGACAGAAGATGAATACATGGTTTGTAAGTTGAAGAAAGCATTGTATGGACTAAAACAAGCACTGAAAGCATGGTATGCAAGACTAGATAGGTATCTACTTCATCTTGGTTTGAGAAAAGGTAATGAAGACAGTAATTTATATTTAAGAACTGGTGAAGATGGAATCCTAATCATAGAAGTTTTTGTTGATGTTATTATTTTTGGAGGCAATGATAAAATGAGTAAAAAGTTCTCTAAAGAAATGGAAAATGAATTTGAAAAGTCAATGATTGGTGAGATGAAATTTTTTCTTGGTTTGAAAATTAATCAAAATAAGAATGGTATTTTTATATCTCAAACCGAGTACCTTAAGGAAATGTTGAAGAAGTTTGGAATGGAAGATTGTAAACCTATTGGGACACCCATGGTGACTGGTTATAAACTTACTAATAATGATGAAACTCAGAGTGTTTTTTTAGACAAAGTACAGATCAATGATTAGAGGTCTACAATATCTAACTCACACTAGACCACATATTTCCAATATAGTTGGAATTGTGGCAAGATATCAAGAAGATCTAAAGAGACACACCTTGTTTCTATGAAAACAATTTTCAGATACTTGAAAGGAATAGTAGAGTATGGATTATGGTATGAAAAATTAGATGAATTTATTTTGCATGCTTATACTGATGTTGATTGGGCAGGTAGTGTGGATGATAGAAAGAGTACAAGTGGTGGAGCATTTTTCCTTGAAAAAAGGCTTGTTTCATGGTTAAGTAAGAAGCATGACTGTATTTCTAAGTCTACTACTGAATCTGAGTATGTTGCTACTACTATAAATTGTACACAAGTTGTTTGGATGAAACAAATGGTGAAGGAAATTGGAATAATTTTTGAAGAGCCAGTGGTTATCCATTGTGATAAAACTAGCATAGTGAATATGTCAAAGAATCCTGTAATGCATTCAAAGACTAAACATATTTATATTAAGTATCATTTCTTGAGATGCAAGGTAGTAGAGAAAGAGATTAAACTTGAGTATGTTATCACAAAGGAACATATAATAGATATATTTACAAAACCTTTTCCAAAAGATGATTTTGAGTATCTGAGAAGCATGTTTAGGGTGAGATCCCCTCCCTATGGTAATTAATTGATTTAGGAATGCATCAGTCCAGTGGCTTTCAAAGCTATATCATTTTCTGGACTTGATGTATGGATCTACTCCTTAGTGGAGTGATTGCAGGAACACTATAGAGTACATTTGAGTGATTTTGCACTTGGTTGCTAGACATGAAGATTTGAAAAAGCTACACCTTATAGAAGATTAAAGAAGAGTTATGGCACCATTTTCCATTATTGTCAAAGGGGGGGAGATTCTATGTAATAATCCCTACTGCTTTAGGGAGAATTGTGTTGAGGATATTAAGAAGATTGTATTGAGAGAGAGTACTTTTAGGTTGTCGTATTTTCCCATATGTTTTCATCAATGCCAAATGGGGAGATTGTTGGATGATATTAGAATTGGGTACTACTAAAGTTGTTGGCATTCATGTTTTGTCACTAATGTCAACATATGTTTTTGTGGAGAGAACAAACTGGTTATTACTATTGTATGATGACTGACAGAAGTGTACGGATACTATACAGATAAATCATAATGAGAAAAGATGATGATATGTAGAAGGATGTTTGATGCTCTTATTCCTAAGGTCGCGTGGCCTAATATTGTATATTAGAGTTGTTATAGATGTTCTAGTGAAGACTGGTTTCTAGACTGTGACATTGATGCTTGACAGAGCAAGTCTGTATTTTGGGGATATCTTATAGGAGATGATGATTCAGGTTATGCGAGCTTAAGTGATGATAGAAGGCATATTGAGGAATGTTTGTTATTGATCGCAAGTTGTGTGATTGTTAGTGATGTAAATTTTGGAGTGTGTTCTAGAGGAGACCTATTTAGGGCCGACTTCAGAGATGTAGTGTGCATTGTGGGTTGCGAGCGTGGATTGTGAATCTTGGATTGTATTTGATGTATTATAATTTATGTTTACTTGTTTTAGGTACTATGTGTATTTTACAAAGGGATATATAATTATTTGTATATTGGGAAATTTTATTTGGCTGACCTAATTAATTATTGTAATAGGGTATATATGAGAGATCATTTCTTTTGAAGAGATGGTGGTAGGATGAGAAGGTAATTGAAAAGACAGAGAAGTGTGGAAGTTGCAAAGCTTGATTGACTGCTGGATGTAGAGAAGATTTTGTGATTATAGTACTTGATTGGAACTGACCAAGCAAAGATAGTTGCTATCAGATAGCTTACTGGATTGTATATTTCTTATATACACTTGTTCAGATTGTAAATCCTTGAGGGTGGCTTTAACCTTCTTTGGGCAGTGTGCTTGGGTAGTGAGCCCACTATTACTCTTGAATCCTAATAGGGATTGTCCTTTAACATGGATTGTGTACTGTAATGTTGTAATAAGCTCCTAATAGGGCTAAATCTTTTAATAGGGATACTATACTCTCAGTACATCATTTGTGGGTGCTAATTCCCATCGGGGTTTTTACCTTTAACATGATTTCCTCGACAACAAAGGATTGTGTTATTGTGTTAGGATTTACTGTGTTATCATTTGAATTTAAGTTTTGGTTTATAAATTTTAATGTTTAATAATATGTCTCACAACATATTCACCCCCCCCTCTCAATTGTGCTTGTGGACTATTATTCCTAACAGAAACAAATAGCATGTGAGTGTGAGAGATAGAGATGGACATGGAGGGAAGGAAATGGAGAGAAATATATTTTCACTGTTTCGATCTTCAGAGCAACAATTCTTAAATTATATTTAATATAGGTCATTTTCTAGGGGTATAGGTCTAATTGGAATTTAATTTTCCTATGTAGGCCTCTCTAGAATATTGTGCCCTAGATTCATTTATAAGGAAGCTTTCTTCTCTCATTTTCTCTAACCATAAGAAAGAACAATTTAAGACAAGGATTTAAGGACTTAAGAGGTGAAATATAAAGGTGAAGAAACAAGATTTGAAGCAAGCCAAGTAGCCATTGAAGCATTCATCTATTCTCAATCATTCAAGCACTTCTCAATCACTCAATTCATCAAGGAGATCCATTGGTAGCCATTGAAGGATTCAAGCTCTATGAAGCCCTCTTGTTGAAGATATCTCAATCCACATTCCTCCAAGCCTCTTCCTATTCAAAGATCCATTCAAGATTGGTGTTGAAGATATACAAGCAATTGATTTGAGACATCCTACATTCTACATTCTACATCCATTTGGTGCATACATGCTTATGGATCCACAGATTCAAATCCGCCACAAGGGTTTCCATACAAGCAAAGTGAATTTGTTCATTTACCTTGTTTTATTTATGCAATTTCAATTATACTTTGAGGTTAACTCCAAAACTCAAGTTTGACCAAGGCAAACTCCTCCCCCCAACAAACAAGCCATTTTTCTTGTAGGGATAGGTTAGGAACAAGAAGTTGGAGTGCAAATTTGGATACCCTTTTCAACAAATTATCAGGTTTCTGGAAATTAATTTTCTATCAGAGATTTTAGAGGTCGATTCTTCCCTAGGATGGAATCAAAAATTCTGGGTCAATGGTGACATTGACTTGAGGGTAAAAACTGGAACTGTGTCAGATCAGAAAAATATTTATGGGTTTTGTTTGTCACTGCGTTTCCGTTCCAGATCTGGTTGCAGATTTTCTAGAAACTCAGTACAGACCCCCGAAAGAAGCATTATTCTGATCTGTAACATTTCAAGGTTAGTACTTTTCTCCTATTCATTTCAATTAAAGTTATTAATCTTTCTAAACCTATCATACATTCTCTTCTATAAAACAAAATTTAAGATCTTCTTTACTCTTATTTCCAATCAATTGATTCATTTATGCATTGATCCTTCCTTTGGGGTTAATCAATTTGGATCCTTCCTTTGTGTATTTGAGGATAAAAGGAAAATCTTATTTATCCCTCATATTTCAATAAACATTCTAATTTCAAATGTAACAACACAATTTTATCTTACATTAAATTTAATTACCCCATTTCTTATATTACATTTCATATGTCCCATTTTCCTATGTTACATTTTCTTATGTTACATTTTGGTGAAACCGCAAAGGACAACTCTTTCTTTTTGGTGTTAGATTTACATTTTTTATGTTAGATCTTGCATGCATATTAGATTAGCTTTATTTTATGTTCTTGCATTTACATTTCAAAAATAAAAAATAAAAATCTTGTGTTTCCTAAATTAGTTCAGTTGCATTGCATTGGTGTATGAGCTTTACCACTTCTAGTCCTACTTATAGTATCCCGGTTAGAAGAAGCCATAGACTTATGGGTTCCTTTTCTCTTGAGTTTTCCTCTCCTTTCCTTAGGATCCCAGATGATAATTTGACCACTCATGATTCCAATCCTTCTATCGAGCATAACTCTTCTCACTCATATCATGATGAGGATGATGCTTTAAGAGTTCCTCTTGAACAAGTACAAAAACTTTCAATAGAACTTGATAAAATGGGAAATTGGCTTATTCAAGAAAACCATAATCAAGATTCCATCCAAGCTATAGAGGATATTAATAAATTCCTTTGTTATAGTGATCAAGGTGTTAATCTCTTGCGTGGTATCACTCATCTTGTGCATTTGAATGTTAAACCTTTAGCTCAAGGGGATCAAGATCTAGGATTCACTCCTATCACTAGTGAGGGACCTTCTTCTATTCCTTTACCTAGCATTCCCACTTACACTCCTCCTTTGATGACTACATCTCTCCCAATTTCATCTATTCCTCTGAGTGTTCCACCGGTATCTCTACCTACCTCACAACCTTTATATCATAGTGTGCCTTTTACTTATTCTAATCCCCTTCCAAATGTGGTTCCAAGTGTTCCACCGATTGTGTCTTCCATTCGTGTTGCTTCCTACACTTTTCCTAGTGTTCCTAATATTTCTATGCCACCTATTTCTTCTAATGATTCCACAATTATTAGTTTGGCTCAAACTGTGTCATCTTTACAACAATAACTTGCATCTTTAACATGATCCAAGATTAGCATTCCTACATGTGACATGGGTAGTCCTTTATCCTTAGACATAATTCATGCTACTATCCCTCAGCAATCAGATATGCCTCATCTTGAGAATTACAATGGTAAAGGAGATCTTGTTACTCATGTTAAAACATTTCAAATCCTGTGTAAAGATTATGCTCATGACCATAGGATTTTAGCTAAGTTGTTTGCTAGAAATTTTCATGATAAGGCCTTGTAATGGTATTTTTCTTTACCTCCTTATTCTATTACTTCTTTTCCCAATCTTTCTAATACCTTCATCCAACAATTTCAAAATAACATTGGTCTGCAAGTTTCCTTAACTGATTTAATGTATTGTAAACAAAACATTAAATAAAAATTGACTAGTTTTATTGGTATATTTAAGCATTTGTATGCTCAGATTTCTTGTCTTGTTCCTAATATTGATATTCAACATATGTTTATTTCAAATTTACAAAAGGATATTAGAGATAAGATTCTGCTTACTGAAATTACCTCTTTTCAGCAAGTTTGTGTAGCACTTCATCATTATCAATTACAAGTGAGTCAAGTTCAGAGCAACACTCAAATGTCTCTTGTTTCAGTTGATAAGAGTGACACTGCTCCTAATCCTAATAAGTTTTAGAAACCTAAAAACTATTTCAAGATTAATAAATAGACAAATGCAATTGTTGATCAAGTTGTTGTTGCATCCAACACTACCACTTCTGCATCCACTGCTTTCCGTATGAATCATACATTTACTCCTCTCTCTGAATCTTTACATTCTATTATGAGTAGGTTGTTAAGTGCTAATATGATTACCTTGCCTCCTATTTGACCTCTTCTCCCTACCATGATGGCATTAAAATCCTTTGATTCTAAAGCTTTTTGTCAATACCATCGACAAAATGTCCATGATACTGAAAAATGTTATTCTCTAAAGCATAATGTTGAAGAATTAATTGATTCTAATGCTTTATCTATTGATAGTTTTTATGGAAATGGGAACAAATATATCTTTCCTCTTAATCTAAACCTTCAAATCAATACAAATCCTTTACCTACACATGATACTAATACCATCTCTCAACCATCTTCTATGGATATTGTTTACAATTCAAAGATGGATGATCTCAATCACATTGTTAATCATGTGGAGTGAGATGTTTCACCTCAACCTACTATTCAAGATCCTTCTTCACTTCAAGTTCACATTCCACCTAAACCTCAGAAACAAACTAAGGATAAACGACCTAGGGAACTTTCAATTACCTTTGTTTATTTTAAGACTATTAAGGCTCCCGATGGTCCCCTTTATATTTATGCTAGGATTTATAAGACACCTATGCATGGTTTTCTTGTTGATCCCACATAATTAATAAATGTCATTACTGAGGAAAACCTGTTTATGAAAAACCTACAACGTGATTGTTATGATACATCTGATGCATGGATCCAAACTTGTAACGGTTTTCTCTATCCTTCACCTGGTTCTATTAACTTTCCTGTTGAACTTTGTGGTAAAGTTATAGATACTACCTTCATTGTCATTCCTACTTCTGATCAATGTTAAGTCAAATTTAGTTTTCCTTGGATAACTTCTATGCATGTTATTGCTTCTCCTATTCAAATATGTCTTAAGTTCATTCATAATGGAGAAGTGAAAATGATTAATCATAGTTTGTACCAACCTTCTAGGCCTAGATATTGTGCTACTCTTGATTTCTTTTGGCCTTCATTACCTAATTTATGTCCTCCTCGCCCTGATAACCTTTTTCATTCATATCAAGCCTATAAACATCGCAAGCTTGTCAAGTTAAGCATGCCTCGGATAGATCTTAATCATGGTCTTTTTCCCAGTCATTCTATACCTCCTTTATCTATTACTAGTAGCTCTATTACTCAATCTCCCAGTATCAATTCTCAGCCTACTACGAATCCTACCAACCCTCCTATAAAACCTGTGAAGGAACCAGTTGTTATTCCTCCTAGTTCTCAAAATGTGTCAAACAAAGTGAAGTGTAACAAATTTTCTAATGAACGTCGTAAGAAGTGGAAGGCTAATGCTAGGGCCCATGCTTTCATTCTTCAAAATTCTTTACCTTATTTTGACCAACCTATGCATGAAGTGTTGGAAGAAGTTAATATTCATAATGATGTTAAGATGAATGAGTATGATGATCCTATTCGCATCTTAGATCCTATTTTAATTAATCTTGATGAGGAAGATACTTTTGATGATCCTATTGATCCTAGTGATGAATATGAGACCATTGATCTTGATACTGATTGACCTCATATGCTTTCAACTCAATTGATAATTACACCTAGTATCGATCAACGCAATTCTCAAGAGGATCCTTGTTTGGAACTGGCTATTATTCCTACTGTATTGGATATAGTCCCTCTTGCGAGTTTCCCAACTTCCCTACATGATATAAACCAAGATGGGGAGAGTATGTGATGTTAGAGTAATAGCATATCGAGGTTACTAATTTAAATCATTATGATCTAATTAGTAACTTCCCTATTCACTCTAGTTGCTTAAGCTAATCTTAGGTAGTTTCTATTTCTGAGTTAGTTTCCCTT
>MU226768.1:1212097-1222341 GCA_018584345.1 Thuja plicata
TATATATATATATGTATATATATATGTATGTATATGTATATATATATATATATGATGTTATTGTTGTCATTGCATGCTTGCTGCTGTTGTGCACCATATATTGTTTTATATATACACTATTTATTTGATTGAGATTGTGACTAGCTTGACATCTGTAATGTATTTGTTGTTAATGGATCAATGGTGCCATGATGTTGAGGTTGTAGATGCATTGAATCACCACTACCATTCTATTTTGATAGCATGCAGTGTTTGATATCTCTTTATTTGTTTTGTTGTTGATATTCACTATGTGGTACTCCCCGTTTATGATCATTTCATGAGGAAATGTCTTGATGGCTCGTGGGCTGCAAGCTAGGGCATCATGCATTGTTTATGAGCTCACTGTTTGAGCACCACATGACCCTGTTATGAGCTCAGTTTGTTATATACATACATATACATACATACATACATGTACACATATACACATATACATATATACATATATATGTATGATGTTATTGTTGTCATTGCATGCTTGTTGTTGTTGTGCACCATATATTATTTTATATATACACTATTTATTTCATTGAGACTGTGACTAGCTTGGCATTTGTAATGTATTTGTTATTATTGGATCAATTGTGCCATGTTGTTGAGGTTGTAGATGCATTGAATCACCACTGTCATTCTATTTTGACAGCATGCAGTGTTTGATCTCTCTTTATTTGTTTTGTTATTGATATTCACTATGTGGTACTTCCTGTTTATGATTATTTCATGAGGAAATGTGTTGATGGCTCGTGGGCTACAAGCTAGGGCATCATGCATTGTTTATGAGCTCACTGTTTGAGCACCACATGACCCTGTTATGAGCTCTATTTGTTATATATATATATATATGCATTGAATCAACACTGCCATTCTATTATGATGGCCTTGCCTACGTAAAATATTGGTAAGGGGTGGAAAGATCAAGGAAGAACTCAAAAGTACAAGACCTAAGGGCCAGACCTAATGCCTCGGGGGCTCATCATAGATGGCCTTGCCTACGTAACTCACAAAGACATCGTAGTTTGGGTTTAACTTTAAAAGAAGTCTTTTAAAGGATGGTAGAATTGGTTACGCAACCCCTTTCTAGGGTAGAGTCCCTAGACAATGTCTCCATTGACTGCCACCCAATTAGGTGAACAAGGATGAAATCCTAATCAGATTCTACCTACAAATAAGTTATACGTAGACCTCCTCATAAGGTTACCTACCCAACGGTTCATAACTATGATGGAGAACCAATTCTTGTAAGATATTACGGTAATATCCATGATCCCAAACCTACAAGATTCATAATTGTATGAGAGGAGATACATATTACCTAATTCTATGACCACTTATCTTAAAATCTAACATATTAGTATACCATGTATATAATTTAATCATATCATGCATTCCTTTAAAAATATACCAAAATATACCTTCAAAAAGAAGAGTAACTATAATAATTTTATTATTACAACATCAAGACATAAACATCAGTCATTATCAAATAAGTTGCATATTAAATGAGCATCGTTTCTTTTTTAACTTTTTCTTTTTTTCTAAATCTCTATAATCTTGCAGAGGCATATCCATCTCGGCATCGACATTTGTTTTCTCCCATGGATGTGATCTCATTGTCCTTTGCAAAGGCAGGCCCTCTGCAATAACAAATAAAAGGGTTAAATTAAGAACATATTATCATAATTTGGGTTAATTTAAAAACATATTATCATAATTGTTACAAGAATTTTAGTACTTTAAAAAACATAAACGTGACGCTCTTTACCTTGTGCAACCACATCTTCTTGCTCGGCGGCTTGAACCTCAACACGCTCATCGGGAACCTCTACATTCTCTACATCTACAATTATAATTAAATTTTTATTACTACACCAAATTCAATTTAAAATGTTTACTTGTATTAATAAATCAATAATCAAAATTTGAATAGAAAATGTATACCTTGAGTTCTACAACACACATCCAAATTGACACCTTTGCCGACGTGCTTGGATGGTGTTTCAGGATCAAAAAACTGCATTCCAATGTAAATAATTAGTGCATTTATCGACAATACATACATATAAATACAAGAAAAATACTAAGAAATGTTAATTTCATTCAATTTAATACATATAAATATAATCACTTTAAAGTTTTAAACAAATATATAATCATTGTTTCCTTACTTCAAACAAATATATTCACTTTATGTTGGAACTTAACATCAAATAGAGTAATTGGTAAAGTATTCAACTTGAAATAAAAATCAATATGCTGATTTACCTATTCGACAGATCCACCAGAAGAACATTGCGCACTCTTTGATTGGAATCGTTCAGCCACGACTGTATAGCCTTGTTTGTAGCCTACTTTCTTGTCCTCTTCTAAAATCTTTTGTTTGAAATCCAAGGCCTACATTTTCATTGTACCTAGTGAATTTCAACAAAATTAAATTGATTAAAATTTATAAATATTTGCATACGGTTTCTCATTTACTGTTACTTACAATTCATGCAACAAGTTTTGAATATATACCCAAGCCGAGCTTGTGTTGCTCGTGCTTTTGTTTTCTTGCTTATGTTGCCTTTGATGTGTCAGGAAACCTGTGTGATGTTTGAAATATGTTAGATCACACATGTACAAAGAGTAAATAGTACATAATTTCATTATTAAGATTATCACGTACCTTCTTTCCTCAGGTGATACTATTTGTCCATCATGTCTTGCGCGTCTCTCAAGTGCATCCTTTTTAAGATTCTCCCACTCATTAATAGGAACATAGGGGGGCGCTCGTAATAAGGGTTTCATTCTATTTGGGTCTTGTAGTTGTCCCTAATATACTTCAAATTTAGCCCCACTTTCTCAAGGAGCCTAAGTCTTTGAAAGGTGTTGGGTCCAAAGAGTGTTATCATAGAGTCAATGAGTTTATCCTTTAATTATTTATCTTGTGATTGCCACCTTTTAAGAAAAAAAAACTGTTAGATTCATAAATGAAGTGAAGCTACCTTTTAATATACTTGAAGAAAGGGATGAAAGGAAATCTAATCTAGCACTAAAATCAAAATATGATACCATGTGTGTATGGTCAGCCCGAAAATGCGTAAACATTCATCATTAATTTTTTCATAAAATAGATTATTCCCTACAAAATAATAACGGGATTATTAGTTATTGCAAGGGACTGCACAAGGGGGTAGTGCATTACATTATGAGTATAATATTGTATAGTAAAAGAAAGGATTAATCTTTAAAGTACCTAGAAGTTGGGCTATTCTCACGGGAAGTCCATCTTCAATGTTCACAAACAATTGATCACAATTCTCTATT
This sequence comes from Thuja plicata, assembly GCA_018584345.1. Taxonomy (NCBI): domain Eukaryota; kingdom Viridiplantae; phylum Streptophyta; class Pinopsida; order Cupressales; family Cupressaceae; genus Thuja; species Thuja plicata. The sequence goes on from MU226768.1 coordinate 1,215,446, forward strand.
GTTCCCGTACATCTAACACGAGTACATCCAGGAATTTGGTCATCGCCTCCTACATCAAATGAATCCTATATTACAAAATTCCCCCTAAGAAATAATAGTTCAAGTGAAATAAACACATGATAAATGAGAGAGAAAAAGATGAATCTACTTACCAATAGTAGGCATTGCCAGCACATCTATGGCCAAGCTACGTGTTGTTGATATTGCAGGCGATAGTACCTCTATAGTTCTGATCCTCGTAGTAGGCAGCATAGTGAACATAGGATCAATAGTAGGTGCTAAAAAATAAGATTGTTAGAGCATAACATGAAAATATGGACAACCATGGACAAGATTGTTAGAGCTATTAAATAAAAATATTGTTCAAGCAAAACACAAGTGGATGATAGAACATGTGATCTACTTGAACTGTCTAAAGTATCTGCATCTGGGGCATCACCCTTAAATCTTTTTAGCGTCCTCTATAAAAATAATGCATGTATTTTAGTTAATGACATAAATAAAAGAGTATATTATAAAAACCATTATTGTACTTTTGTTATAATTAAAAACTACAATAATAATTACTCTATAAGTCTAAACATGGTGAGCCAACTCATCCTGTCTCATCATTATTTTAGGACTCTGAGGTTGAATATCTACCAATCGAGTTAACTCTCTTGAAATTGCACAAAGGACCTTTTGCAGTGCAACCACAGGATCAACGTCTGATGAAAAATCAACAATGAATTGATCTTGCTATCCTGCGGGTCCTTGTGGACTACTTGTTCCTTTCCATTTTTTAGATTAGCAATCGTTTGTGAGAACAATATTATTAGCACTTTATTTAAAAGCTATCCAAAATATTAGTGAATAATAAAACATAACAAAAAATACACTAACATTTTTCTTGCATGTGCATTTGTGCAACAACAATGTGTTTTACCTATCGGGAAGAAGAAGTCCCATGAGAACCATCATCATCGTGCGTATCATGTGGTTGTTGATCCATACTATAGCCACTATTTTACTTTGTTCATTGACTTTTTATTGTATATAATTTTTCACGAGTCCATACCTACACATACTTTTTTATATCTAACAATCTGCATCCAACTACTATAGTCATAACAAGGTCCGACATACTCCATCAATTTGACAACTTTTTTATAAGAGACCTTTATGCCATCCATGGAAAATAGGCCCAAACCATGTATTGAAGATGGTGCTATGTGATATATCCTCTCTCGAACACAAAAATCAGTGTTTATTGAAGGAAGTTCATCGGGGACCCATTGTTTTTGTAGATGTTTGTACCTAAAGGGCACCTCAGAGTTGCCTTTTCTCTCATCATCATAAGAACACGACCCCGCTTGAGCAAGGAAAAATTCCATGCATTTATTGAATTTCTTTTTGATCTTTTGACCTCGAGTCAATCTCCTTGATTTAGACATACTAGATGTCTCACATTCTTCTTCCATTCCTACATTTCCTCGCTCAAGGAAGACAAACCTAAAAAATACCTATTCGCTGGTACCTGCACTTCATGAAATGAGAGAGAGAGGTGGCAATGAGAGAGATATTTTAAAATTGGTAAAAGACGTTAATCTCTATGGTGTGTATTGACCTTTACCTGACAATCCATGAGACTGTGTGGGATACCCAACAAAAGATAATAGTTATATAATCAGACAAACATAGTTCACTCCATATTTTTTATCACATCTTGTAAAGGACATTATACATTGTTAAAATTATCTATTTATACTTTTAGAATTAGCTCACTCCATTACAGGGAACAAAGAGAATCCCCTATGATTTAACATCATTGATGTGCAAGGAAATAGAAAATTATCAGAAGAAAACCCCATAAGATAGTATTTAGAGATTAAATACACTCTTTTAGAATGAAATTTATGTTAAAAAAAGATCAAAAATATAAGTAGGACATATAAAACAAGGTGAATAAGATAGTTAATTAGATATTCACAATAAACCAAAAATGCCACTGATATGAAACCCTAAACATATTTGTGGAAAAAGTGCAGATTTTAACCCAAAACAATCGTTAAAATATGCCAAACATCTGGCATAATTGTACATTAATTTCATTCATGTCATTGATATTCTTCTTCATCCATCTCATCATCAAGATCATCGTTGTCAATGACATCATCACCACCACTATCATCATTGTCATCATCATCATCATCGTCGTCATCATCATCATCATCATCATCATCATCATCATCATCATCATCATCATCATCAGTCTCCTCATCATCATCATGATTAGTAGCAGCATCATCGTCATCCTCTTTTTCATATTCTTCTTCGACTAACTCTCGATTATGATCATCATCTACATCATCATTCACTTCTTCCTCTTCCTCGGTATCTTCTTCTTCCATCACATTATACTTTATCGGCCTTCCTCTTGGATCATGTCTAACAACAAATGACCAACCCGGTTCATGTGGAACCTCTAAGTAAAATACCTTCTCACATTGGCTTGGAAGAAGATAGGGCTCTTCCCCAACTGGCTCAAACAACCTTGCATTAATCATTGGAAATCCACTATCATGATCAATAGCAATTCGATCAGGATCATTTTGATTGAGACGTAGTTTGTACTATTTCATGACAAAGAGAACTAATTTGAAGCAATTAAAGTCACAGTCCAGTATATCAACCAAAATACCATAGTATCAATTTTGCGACTCTCAAGGATGTAAGTCATTTCTAGATGAAATATTGGTTACCTAGAAGACTGCACTTATCCTAGAATCACAAGTTCTCTTCGTGTCATCCAAATTTTTGATGCAAAATTTATAACCATTGTAGAACATAGCCTTCTGGTGTTTCACCTACAATAATGTCAAACATGTATAAATTATTGCATCACGAGTTGAAAAACATACAGTTGATTAACAAATTTATAAGTACCTGGCGATCTTTTAAACCATATGCTAAATCTATTTCCTTTTGTGTAACATTGGATCTCCATTACGATAAGCTTGTATAACTAATGAAGACACAGATTCCCATTTTAATCTATGACCATAATGTTGACATCATTCAATCCAAACCATCATCCAATCTTGATTGTTTTCAATAAACAAATGTATTGCATCCCACTCTTTAGCAACTGTACAAAAGTAAATATATGAACAGTTACAACAGATTTATTTTGAAGATTAAGAATTAATTAACTACAATAACATATCATAATTTATTACCTCTTAGTTTCCTAAATCTAGCGTTTCCCACCAAGTACTCCCCTTCAAATTTTTTAATGGATTCGAGATCCCAAATGCAATCTATATGGGATTTTGCTACAAGATTAGGAATATATTAAGTAACGTACACCATCACCTAGTATACCATATATCTTTCAACCATAGAACCCTTAGGACATGCTCTCTGTCATACCAAACCCTTCAATAATTTCAAGTTTTCTCTCAACCATCCACATTGACCTAGCATGTACAGGTCCACACAATTCAATCTCCTCAACTTGGTGTATGAGGTAGTGTTCTTGTGCATTGAAAAAGGTTGAAGGTAAACACTTTTGCATTTCACACATTAGGTGATGAATTCTTTTCTTCTAATATTTTATATCTTCTTTATGGATTTTTTTAGATGACAACCACCTACAAGGGATTGAAGACACAAAAATATGTAAATACAAGACTTTACAATATATTACTTGTTTGATATTATTGTTTGATATATTGAACAAATATGACTTCTTACCTCATGTATTTTTCAAGATCATATATCACTTGTTTGATATTATTGTCGAAGTTCTTTGGGAGTGATAGGGGTAGCAAATACTGCAACAATTATCAACTGATCATTTCATACAATGAAAATTGTTAGAATAATAAGCAGAAAAATTGCAAATGTAAACACAGAAGAGAACACAAATGACATAGAGATTTAACGTGGTTCACCCAATCCCTGGGCTACGTCCACCAACAGCGAGTCCAATACTTTTCTTATTATCCAGTGGTTACAATCTGAAACCTGCAACTCAATACCGTCACAAGAAGCTACAAAAATCCCTCATACCTAGAAATCTCGAAAACCCTAAGCCCTTTTCACAAGCATATTTGACCTAACCTAATTAGGGCAAAAGATACTCTGACTAATAGAAAATCAATGGTCGACCCTTGACCCCACCTGGGGCACTGCTCCAGGACCCCGCAAGGGGCTCTGCCCCTTGACCCCACCTGGGGTGCTGCCCCAGGACCCTGAAAGAGGCTCAAATAGATATGTCTGGGGGAAATCGTGCTGAAAGAAACTGAGTCTGATTAGGCTCCACATACATAACAAAAATTGAATGTAGTTACACAAATATATTGTAAATACAAAAGACTGTGACTTACCTTGATGAAGGCATGTCAATCATGCATTTTCATCCCTGACCCAAAATCACTCTTCTTTGATATGACATTGCTTATATTCACAACAAATCCTGTAGAAAATCAAATTTTTCTTATGACTTCTTTTATGACATTATTTTGTTGCTCTGTTAATAACCAAGGAAGAGCACTTGCGTTAATATGGTCTCCATTATTTGTATTTGATTCAATGATATTTTTCATTGCATGATTGGAATCATGAATGTCACTACAAATCTTGCCAAGTTTTTCTTTGTCACACCTTCCATCCAATATTTTCCACGGTGTCTCTTTTACATTCTTTCCAATATGCATAGTATCAAACAAATACACAATTTGTAGTTGTTCATAGTAGGGTAGCCTACTAAATTATTTGCGATAACATTTTAGTCCCTTTGGAAGCTGGTCAGTGATGCCTTCATGACCTTCAAGATCATCAACTACATAATTAGCCAAAAAAACACAATCGACATATATATAATTTTCAAACATCAACCATTAGGGTGGAACGATATTACCTCCAATTCTATTATATTCCAACTGCCATAGGTGAGGTGTCATTCTTCAGGGCTTTGATGTAGTCTCTTCTTTTCCATTGAAAAGATGTTTCTCCACACTTTGATACTTATGATTTTTGGGGAGGAAGTGCCTATACTCATCAAACACCTGCTTTCTTAAACTTTTGGAATGATGAGATATTATCTTTGGACTACACATTGGACATGAAAATTTTTCCTTTGTTTGAAGACCTACAAGATAACGATACAATTGGATTAAATATGTTAATTTTTAGAATTAGAATTATCGCGTACAACTAGAATTCACCATAACATACCACAAAAATGTGTCAACCCTGGAGCATCATGAATTGTCCACATAAGCATTGCATGGAATTGAAATTGTCTTTGTACAATTGGTCTAGAGATGTCATACATAGTGAAATCATTCCATAACACCAACAACTCGTCAATAAGAGGAGCAATATATACATTCATATCTTTCACTTGGTACTTACCTAGTTGAATTAACAACATCAGATAATTATTGTGGCCATTTCACTCCAAGACTTATAATTACATGTAGATAACTATATAATTATAAAATACCTAGAACAATCATTGCCAACATAATGTGCTCCCTCTTTACTGACATTCATGGTGGAAGGTTATTATTGATAACAAAAATAGGCCACACTGAGTAAATAGATCTCATCTCTCCATACGGATTGACACCGTTTGCTGCCAGAGAAAGCCTGAGATTTTGAGGTTCTTCTTTAAAGTGTGACCACTTTTCCTCTATGTCCATAAATGATGAACCATCCATAGGCATTCAAATAATGTCATCTCGACTCCTGCTGCATGCATGGTAATCCATAAATTCTGCCAAGCTATTGCACCTGAATAATCATTTCAGACGTGGAATAATGGGGATGTAACGAAGAACCTTGCGAGACACATTTTTTGTCATTTGATCATCTCGATATCTACTCATATGGCATTCAGGGAATTCTATTGCATTTTTGTGTTCTTTATGATAAATAATATGATCTTCGAGACAATCATCTATTGCTTGATACTCCATTCCAATATGTTTCATAATGGCACATAATTCTCGTTATAAGCGAGGGAGAACATTTGATGGTGGTAACAAAAACTCACCTATCAATCTATAGAAAAAAATATAAGTCGTTACTATAAAAAATATTAATGGTACATGTTTCACCTTTTATAGACTCTAATGACATATATGATAAACCTTAGCATACGTGACATTGCTATGTTGGATAAACCATTCATAACTTTCAAATTCACCAACAACAGTAAAGTAGAGAGAAGAGTAGATTGGGAGACTTGGTAAAGGGGTGTGATTGCCTTATCAAGTAGAGGTATATCATGGATGACATCAATGTCATCCTCATCATAATCATCATCATCAACAGCAGAACCAGTAGCAGTAGTACCAAATGTGTCAACGATCAATGCATTCATACCATCATCTTCAAATGTGTTTTCTAGCGCATGATCATCATCTTCCATGGGATCATGATGTTCAACTTCAATACTCACACCTCCATGTTCCTCTATATTCACACCCCCATGTTCCTCTGAGATGTGGTGGTCCATATCACATACTACACTAGGGAGATCGACCTATATAAAAAATGATGATAATCAAACCCCCCTTCAATGTGATAATCAAACCTCCTTCCATGGTTCATATGTATGTTAATTTTGAAAACAATATAACAAACAACAATTACCATTGTATGATAATCAAACCCCCCTTCAATGTGACCATTCTCCCTACAATGTCTCTTTGTTGTTTTGATTTTGATTCTTCTTGTCTTTAAGCCATTACAACTCTTGCATGGAAAATAACATTTTTCATCGCCTTCTCTTTGAAAGTTAGACAACAATCTAGTGATTGTCTCCCTATTTTGATCGAATTCCCTTGTATTATCTGACATGATCCTTAATGTGTATATCTGCAAAAAAATTGGACATGTTGTAC